>JAWWEQ010001215.1:0-11989 GCA_035583055.1 Torymus tubicola
TCGGGGTTGGTGTTTTTATCGGTGAAATATAATCGAGCTTACATAGGCTGCTGTTGCGTATCTGTGTATATTTATAGTAAAGAGTAACATAAAGATGGAGGATATCTGACAAGTCAGTTTACTATAAACTTCTTTTGATATTTTTAAATTATTTTATAATCCAAAAGAATATTAAAACCAAGGTGTGGGTAAAAGTTATTATTCTATTTGATTTAATTTAATTTTTTAACAATATTTAATAAACTTTATGTAATGTTAACATGATAAGATAAAGCACAAAAATCGTGTTCCATTTACTAAAGGAAACATATTGCCCGATTGAAATATCCATTTTAGAATATATACTCAACTAAAAGCATAAAATTGTTTAATTCATTTTATTTCACCACGTAAAGTTTCAATTTAAATTCAACAATAACCTTTTACTTACAACTCTTACGGCAACAAGGTTTGACTATAGATTGTAAATTTTCTAGTGTGTTACGCTGAGTAATTCAAAGAGATTAAGTACGAGGATGTATTTCCTCGGCGCAGCAATTTATTCTCTGTAGTAACACTCTGTATATTACACTTGCTACTACGGGAAATATTTTTACTTAAGTTACAAAATAAATAAAGTTAAAATTAAAGCAAATATTAATGCTAATAAATTGTAAATTATGTACGCATATTAAAAATACGTTAAAATATTTATATTTACTTAAATTTATTAATATTACCTCAATAAAATTGTTTTTAATTTGATTCAATATTCTGTTTGATTATATTTACTTTTAACCCGTAAATATACAACCAAAGCGTAGAATCCTTCAGACGCATTATTTTATTCATAAATCTCGGAGTCTCTCGATTTCGCTCTCGATTTTCACGGCCCGGCGCAAGTGCCATTGAGCGAATTCGTAAATTTTCCCGGTCGCGTGATTTACGCGTGGGAATACAAATCAAATGCTTATTCGAGATTTTTTCTTTCAATATTGAGAACGGTCCTAGTGCCGACGCGAAAAAAAGAGGATCAGATAGACAGCTTCATGAAATATTGGATTATGGAATAAAATAAAATGTCTGTTTTTTTTAACACGGGGATATTTTACATTTTTTTTTACCAAAAAATATTGAATTTGTTCAGATTAAAAAGTTTTGTTAAAGATAAGTTTCCTTTGAAAATTTTATTTTTATTTTGTTTAAAAGTAACATCTATCGTACTACTTTTATGGTATTCAAAGTTTTTAAATTATTAATTATCTTATAAACACGAAATGTGAAATATTTGAATGTATGTGTTGCATTAACAAAAAAACGTTATTTTTCTCTTTGAAAAAATTCACGAAAACAAATAATTATCGTACGAATCGTTGAACCCGCTTAATTTAGCGAGCTGGTTCGTTTACAACACTGCCTGCAACGATCATTGACAAATCATTAACCGCTGATAAAAACAAATAAAACAAAAAAAATTGTCTTCATGACAAACAAGAAGATAAAACACGCATCGTGTACTCGCAGCTGAAAAAATAATCAAAGACTCGGATAGGAAAAGCTAGCAACCGTAACCAGGTGGAAAATCCAGTGATCAGTTGGCGTTAGTGGCTAAAAAAACAGAATTTTTCACTTCCAACGTCATTGGTCGATACAAAAAGGCTCGTTGGAAATGTGGAAAAATGCGTAGCTGGAGTAGAAAGAAGAATTGATCAAATTTTAAGCAATTAAAATTCTCTTGTCTTTCATATAAAAAAATTAAAGATAAAAAAATATTCGCTCGAAATTAAAAATTCCAGCAACGTAATACTTTGTTGTACCAATTAATTTTTGTTGAAAAATGCTAGAAAATAATATTTAACATTCTTATACAATATAGATAAAATACAATGTAAAAATAAATTTAATTTGAAATTTAATTTAATTTAATTGTGACATGAGATACTAATGATCGTGCTATCCAATGATATAATTCGCATTGCAAAATTCTCTATATACAACTGGACAGCACAACCATTAGTATCTTATCTAACAGTTAAATATGAGAAAATTCTCCTTAAAGTAATATAAAATAAATTGAATTGAATTGGATTAATTTAAATTTAGATATTAATTATAATCGTTACGAATTAATCAAATAATTCTCCTTTGTTTTTTTTTATGAATTCATAATACATTTAATCATTTGAAACTGATTTCACCACTAACTCGATTCTCTCTTGAAATCAATGCGAAAAATCAAATTCATCGCATCGCGCCATCAAACAATCGCATTATCATCACAGCCTGACCGCAATCCCATTCCCCTCTCAAATCAAAGAAATCCCAAAACGAACGGAAAATCCAAGCCCTCGCTCGCTAATGACGTCGGTTAGAATGTCACGAGCTGCAAACTGCAGAATGAGAGACAGAGAGCGAGAGAGAGAGAGAGAGCGCAGCATCATTATCGTCACTTCGACCGCGCGCCGCGTCAGCGCGGAAACTGTTATCGCGCGCAGAGTCGCTCGCGCGCCCCGTTAACATAAACAATGAGAGCGCACGGCAGCAGACGGGGGAAAATTATATTTGACGCCCGTGCATCGGCGAACGTTCGATATTGTCGTGTTGGACGAAGAGTAGAGAAGAGGAGAGAGAGAGAACGAGAGAATGCGGGATTTGGGGTGCGCAGAGGATGAGGTGGTTTGATTCGTCGTGCAGTTTTGCGCTGATGATTCCAGAGTGTTTGGAAGTGGGATTGGATTTCGGCCTGGTGATTAGATGACTTTTGAATTTGGTCGAGTGGAGTGCGGCTGGTTGATGAAGTATGGATGAAGAGATACTAGGAAATAAATAAAAATGTTTATGGCAAAGAATTTTGTTGGAACTATATAGAAATTTTTAATCATGCTTTTATCACAGTGTATTCAAGATTAATGTTATAATCATATGAAACATTTGTTTGAGAATAAAATCGTTATTTTATTTATGAGTATTTATTAATATCTTTCATGCTTTATTTATAATATTCGATATAGTTCATTAACCTATTTATAATTGAAAATAGAGAAGAAACTATAAATAAGGCTAAAGTTTTATCAATATAATATAACAAATGTCATATGATGCATAGTGATATTCTCTTATTAAAATATTCAACATATCGAATCCTATTAGACCGACAATCATGTAAATATCATATGAATTAATACCCTGATCAATTTGTTTAAAATTTAATTAAAAAAATACTATAAATATTATATTAACAAAATATTATTTTACTCTAGATATTGGAAACCGATTCAGATCTTTGATATTCTTACTAAATTTTTATTGTTCATATGAAAAACATAGCATAGTTAAAAATAAAATTTTGATCGAACAGAAACAATTAAACTGTTGTTAGCAAGAAAAACGCTTCATCGATCCTGATACGTCGCACCACTACCAAAACATCAGTCAAATCACGCAATCATTGTCCCCTGTTACGCTCTCCCTTACTCGAACAACAATAACCCTCGCGAAAATAATCGCCGCGGGTCCGCGTCTTCCTCTCTCCCTCTCTCTCTCTCTCTTTCACCCCTCGCGCGTATATATACACCTGTTGCTCGCCTCCTCGCGGCGCGTTTGACGAGCGTCGCTGGCCGACGTAGCCCCCATTGTATGTGTGGCATGCTTCCGGACTGCTACTGCTGCGGCTGCTACCGCCACTCTTTTGTCTAGGTTTTTTTTCGGTGATTGGTGCTAGATTGCGCAGATGCTCAGAGGAAGGGGGGCTGAGGTGTGCGTTTGATTGATTTTTGCAATTGAGCACGGAGTTTGGAAATTCATTCGGTAAAGGTAAAAACATCAAAAAGTTATGAGTTTTTGTAGAAAATTGTCGTTCTTTTGTATGGTTCGCGCGAATTTCATCAAAAGCAGTGATTTAACATGGATTGAGGCTGGCGAATAGAAGTTGAAAATTCAAAATTGCTTAGTTTTTGCTAGTCATTGTTGAAGAAGGTGATGAGATATATTTAAGACCTAAACCATACCTCCAGGAAAGATAAAGTTTTCTAATCGAATAAGGTTACTATTTCAAAAGCACAAATTGTAAGAGGTAGGAAGTAAAAAAAGAAGGGTACGGTTAGGCCAAATATCAGAATGTGAAAATAAATCAGTATATATTTTTCAATAAAATAGTTACAAATGAATAAAACGGTAGTACGAATATTACTTTTCAGTCTAATAAATCTTGATAAAAATTTTAATATCTAGTCAGTATTTTAGTATATAAAAAATGGTATTTCAGTGGAACCTTAACCTCAAAATTTGTCTTCATTGCAAATAATAACATAATAAATACAGTACCAGTTTCGGTGTAAAATTGTATAAATCTCAGAATATTAAAAAAAAAAATAAATGCAATACAGTATTGCAATGTTCATTGTCATACATTGTTATACTAAAAAAAGAGCGCGCGGAGCGCATAGGATATTGCTAGTTTTATAAAAATATTCAAAATATTGTAGTAATTAAAAGTTCGAATTTATTTTAAGAGAAAATGAATTTTCATTTTGAACTCCACAGCTGTTCAAACTTTATATTTACTTTATCATTATACTATTTATTTATATTCAAACAAAAAATTTTAATCAATCAAATATTATATTCATTTCCATATTTTTGGAGGAAATATGTTTTTGGATGATTGAAATTTTGATCCAAACATTTGTTTACAAAAGAAACGTGAACGTAAATCATTAAAAAAATAACCAGCAGTCAGCTAAAACTATTGCAGAAAACAAAATAGACCGAGAATCCGGAGGACAATATCGTGAAGCATCAGTTCTAGAAAAGTACAAGACGTTACCCGACTACTCCCCTCCCCCCAAGAAGATGACGATATTTAAGAGAAGCGAATCTCCAAAAGTGGATTTTTCTTATCGCAGCGAAGAGCCATATCCTCCTACTCCACCTGCAGCAGACCGCTAAAAAATTCTATGCATGCCTAAGTACCTCTCGCGCCCGGGTGTCTGTGCCGCCAAGGTGCAGGGGCCAAAGACGCCGCGCGTTCGAACGGCTTTTTCGCATTCCGGAAAATTAGTTCTCACTTTCCATTAAACTCCGCTGCGTATTCGCGAACTGTTATATGTTTTTCTTCTTTCCTAATTTTTTTTGTACAGAGAAGAGAGGGCGAGAGGATAAAAAAAAGCTAAATAGCATTAATTTCCCTTCTCGAGAAAAGTTTAATGAATAAACTTTGTCTTCGGCGTTTGCATAATGCCGCTGCTCACTTCGATTTCCTTTATGGTAAAAGTTAAGATTGTTAATACTGTGTAGGTGCTATTTAGAAATTATAATCGCTCGAAAGTTTCTTTTCTCAGAACTAAAATGGGATATAAAAATGGGGTATCAAGTTTTCATCGTATTACGGTGAAGTTTAAAATCACGTTAAATTTCATGGAAATCTAAACGTGCATGGATATATAATATATATACATTTTTATTTTAGATAGACGACATTTTGAAGTTAGTTAAAACGCAATTATGAGAATAGAATATTTTAACTCACTTAATAATAATATTTAATTTTAACAATTTTCGTGCAAATATTTCAACCGCACATTTCCGCTTCATAAAACCTCAAATATTCATTCAATATAGGAAGCGATCGTTCTGCCCATCTTACCACAAAAATTCTCATCTCCATATTCTTTCGCACCAAAAACCTTCGAATTGTCCAGCAGCCAAATGAAAAAGTCACCGACATGGCTGCATCTCGTTCGTCATTCTATTTATCAAAGGCGTCAGGTGTGCTCTCGTCGCTGCACTGACGCCTGGGGCGGGGTAATCTTCACGTGCACGCGGTGGATTAGGAAAATCGACTTTGCCTCGCGTGGAAAGCGCGAGATGATTGATGCGACGTGAGATGCTCCACCTTCTGGATTTCCTAGGTGGAGAAGGGGAAAAGTTAGATGGGGATGGTTAATAGGAGAGGATGGAGAAGGAATTTTGGGAAACTCAAACATGTTTTGATTATGTGTGAGGTTGAGTTATTTATGGCATTTATGAGTGTATTAAATCACGACGGCGTTCTGGAAAATTTAAATGCTTCGGTGAATACTTGAGAATGAGTGCTTTGAATTTTTGCTCGCGATGCCAGGGAATTTACATCGTAAAATCTTTTTCAGGTTACAAGCAAGGTGGAATTCATATAAATTGCTTTCATTCAAATTCCATAAACCTTTTTAATTAATCTTGTGCAAATAATGATGAAAAGCAATAGTAACGTTGAGATTTTATCTTCTTAAAATTTTATAATAAAGTAAAACGTGAAAAAAGGAAGAGAAAATATTCTGCCTTTTCAAGGTAGCGTAATTAAAAAGAAGTTTATAAATTATTTCGGAGTGTTTATTAGTATAGGTTCACAAATATTTGTAGATTCCATGTGGGCCTCATAAATATGCTATTTTAACAGTCCACATAAAGATTCAGTTTTACTTCAATTATCGAAAACGGGATCAGCGTTAGCGGGATACTTTCCGTAATCCCGAATAATTAAAAGTAGAAATTAAATTTCAGATATCGAAACAATTCGAGCTTACGTTAAATATAATCTTGCAAGTCTTTTATTTCACGTACTTTAGATTATATTTATTAAGCTCTTCATAAAACCCAGTATACGCGCCGTTTTAATAGTCTATTATACGATAATATGAGTGCATATATTTTTGAGAATAATATTTAAAATTAATATTTGATCGCGTATTCTGCAACTGAATTAAAATTAAAAAAAATGCTTATTTGATTTACTTGAGCGTTATTTAAAATACGAAGATAATTTATAATTTTTGATATTTTCTCTCCTGAAAATATTTATATAAATTTAATGAAGATATTCATTTCATTCACTTCATAATTCTTAATATCTTTACTTTTTATTTTGATCTTTAAGTGGACAAACTCAACCTATTAAGGTGGTTCTGTGGTTACTCTGAAGTCAATTGATTCTCCAAAAAAATTAAAAATCTGCTTTATTTTTATGATTTCAACATTGATAAATTTAATTCTCGAATAATTAAAATAACTGAAGATAGTTTTTGTAAAAATTTGTTTTGTTAAAAATAAGTAATATTTTATGTATATACATGACTTACGTCGTATTACATTATCAAGACTGCGAGAAAACGTATATTAATACTTTTAACCATTAATATCTCAGAAGATCGTGTGGCTTGGTATATTCATTTTGTACTCGTCTCAAAGCTTGAAATCTGTAATTTCTGTACCTCTTTTTCTGATTTCCTCTGCAGCGTTTCTCGATATAAACGTAAAAGGTTTTTACTTAAAAAAGAATGATTCGCGTATCTCCATGTGTTAAAAGTACCATTTTCAGGAATTTTTTTATCAAAAATTAATGTGGTTAAAAAAATATTAAAAAATTTGTTTTGATCTCAGGATTAACATATTTTTTTGTTACTTGTATGCTGTCTTTACCATAACCATAGAACCACCTTAAAACAGTAGATAATATACAGCAAAAATCGAAATCTCGGATAAATTTCCTTCGAAATCCCTCCTTAAAATCAAACCACTCTTCGCCCTCAACCGAAAAGCTCTCGTAGCAGCCCTGCTCGTTAAGTCCTCCGAAACGTCTCTGCCTTGCCGAATTTCGCGTCGGTAATCCCCGATAACGAGGTTATACCTCTCGCCGGTTGAAAACGCCGTCATCATCGCCACCGGCGATAGATTCAATCGGGAGGGGGGAGTTGGAGAAGGGGGATGGTGCGCAATTAATTAATCTCGGCCGATCAAACGCAATCACCATTATGCGGCGAACGGCGGCCGCAGACCGGAAATTTCGAAGCGATGTGAGAGCGTTTCGGGAAACGAGATGCGCAGTCTTTTTTTTGGTAGGTTTAAAGGAGAGAGAAGTGAGGGGGGTGAAAAGGATTCTATGGCTGTTGAAGGCTTGCGCTAATGGTGCCACGGGAAGTACGAGATATTCGCGGTGGTGAAAGAGGTGAGGTTTAGTGCCGGAATGCGGTGCTGTGGACTGAAAGAGCTCTGAGAGGTGGAATGATTTTTTTTTATGTATTTTACAAATATGAAAAGATGGGTTTATTTATTATTACAAATAAAATAGAAAATATTATTTTCGAAACAAAGTTTTGAAAAATTTTATAAAATTATCGGTTGATTTATTCGTGTTTTTAGACCGACTTGGAGTCATTAAATTTACGATTTTCTTTATGATATAAATAGCAGAAAGTTGTATTTTTATTCTCAAGTTTCGCATCTTAATATTTGTGAAAACTCTTTTTAACTGAAATATTTAAATAAAAAGTTGAAATTCGTTTATGTACTTTTTTATATGGATTTTAGTTAAATGTTTCAAGCATGTATTTAAACTATTGAATATTAAAAAAGTATTTTATAAAAATTCATTCTTGTAAATCTTTAAAAATAAATTTCAACTCTGGTTATAAATCACTGAAATATCACTCAACAAAAATAATATAAATGCTGGGTATTGTAGCGGTAAATTTTGAGGAATTCGTGTTATTGAAACTTTATGCGATAAATCAGTGAAACGAACGTTTTAAATGTTTTTTTACGGAATATATAAAATTTTGATATAATACAATGCGAGGAAACGGCGATATAAAGTAACTTTGAATAAAATATATCGATTATTCTTGTGGTATCTTTTGTTTTATTAATACTACAATTTATACCTTCTCCAAAAACCTTTCTACATTTATTTTAACAATTTTCAGAACAACACAAAATTCAACTTTTCACCCCAAAGAAGAAAACGACTTTACAACGACACGCAAATAATCGATTCCCGGCCAAACTCGCCGCCAGCTTCCATTTGAAAACACTCCGTCGGTGGACCTGCGGCAAACAAGGCGACGGCAACCTTCCAAAACAAAATAGAAAAAAAAGCAACCTTCGCGCCGCGTTCAGGTTCGACACGTCATTCTTCCATATACTCCTACTGGCATTTGAATTTCGTTTTTTCTACCCCCCTCCCCTTCGTCTACCATATCGAAAAGGGTTTCCGCTCTCGCCTGGTGAATTCCAAAATGAACCATTAGCAGTGAAAGCCCCTCCCTTCCTCTGCCCCTCACCTCCGACGATATACACTTCGCGAGCATGGAACGACTAAACGAGCAAAAGCTTTTAACGGAATACAAGCAGCGCGTTTGTGCGCGAGCGCGTCCGACTCTCGCCGTTTTATTTTTTGCTCTCTTGCGCGCGCGAGAAGTTTTTTCACACTTTTTTTTTCGAAGAGCTAGTGATGACGTCGACGACGACGTGTAGCCAGTGTGCCAGTGCGACGGGTTTTATTGAGCGTTGTTGTCTTCGAGTCCAGCATCTTGGTATATATATATTTCATTTTTTGACAGTTGCTGTTGTGGTCGACCATTGTTTTCAGGGCGATGCCAATGTGTGCGAGCGTATATTACGGTTGCGTGTGCAGTTTTAGTAGAATTCGATACGTCTAAGTGGAGGATAGTGGTTTTTTCCTATTTACGTGAATTTTTTTTTTTAATAAATGTATTTTGTAATGGTTTAAGTAATTGATATGATTGTAAGTGTTTTTTTTATCTAAAAAATCGAAAAAAGTTTGTTTTTATTCCAATATGGAAATAGTTGAAAGAGTTTCGTTATATTATAATATTTTATTTTAAATCCTATTCAATCTATATTAACGAAATAAATATTTCTTTACCCTCTGCAGGAATAATGTGTTCATTAATAACCGTATTTTGCACAGTAGAAAGTGAAAATATGAATTTATGAAGGATTATTTTTCTGAAATAATAAATTTTACAAAATATTTCATTCTCGCACATTTCTCGTATCTGCAAGAGCCCATAAAAGATACCATTTTTTCCAGTATAAAATTATTTAAAAACTTTTCCTTGGATAAAACAGTGAGCATCTTCTAAAATGAATATTTCAAGAATTCATAGCCACTATTATTATTTTATAATTCTTTAAAAGATTAAAACAGTTGAAAAAATATATATATATAAAAAAAATTACAAAAAATACATCGATATAATAATGTTAAACCTTACATAAGATAAAAAGCCACGCGGTCCATTACTCTTTCTTATTTCGAAAATAAATTCCAGACGATTTTGTTCACCGTCGGAAAAAATCCTCCTCCCCCTTGAAACATATTTTATCCGAGGATCGAAGCCCCGAAGAAAAACTCTTCCCCGCACATAGACGGGCATCTATATACGCCTCGATTTCACCCTCGACATACCTCCAGCCATGCCGGAAAAAGACAAGAGCGAAGAAAAGAGCAGAGAGAATCCCTCGCCGACGTTTATTTTCAAAATAAGAAGCGCACACCTTCTCTTTCTCACGGCACGGCGACGGTGATATCGATCGAACATAACCCGACACCTGACGTTTATATACGAACGACCGAGCGAGAGCGAGAGAGAGAGAGAGACGCTCGTTCGTCTTCATTAGCCCGTGTCGTAATTGAGGTTACGCAAAGCTAGCCTCGGGGCTAATTTATTTATCGCGAATCTCGGAGAATTAAAGTCTTACCGGGAGCGCGGGTGTCGCATCGTCTGGCGTTGACTTTGAAACGGCCGTGGGAGTAGGGGCAAAAGTTTTTGACTGAAGGGTCGAGGCGGTAGGTCGTAGGCACTGTTGCGGGATTGATGGAGACGCAAGGAGGGGGTGCATGAAGATGGCGATGGTAAGGGACGTGCTATGCGCGAGAGGTTATTAACTTGAGTCGAGTGTCGTCGCTTTGAAATGTGTAACTTTACGGTAGTCTACCAAAGATAAAGTCATTCTATGAATATCTGTGAGTCATACAATTTACAATTTTCGAGATCAATTGTAAGATTTAATAAAATTTTAATCAGATCCTGTTAATATGCTCTCGAGAAAAATAGAAAGTTGCTCGTTAAAGTGCCTTTGCCATTACGTTTATCGAATGTTTATTTTTGAAGGGGTGTAATAAATTTTTTACTGCGAAATAAGTGATGATACGTTATTAAAGTAGAAGAATCAGTCGTCAACACTAGTTTATTTAACTATCTCAGGCTAGACGATTTTACTATAAATAGTTACATCGCACTTTGCCAACCTAAGAATAGTTGATTGTATCCATTAATAAATAATATGTTTTGTTACTACAATAACACTAAATGATGTATACACATTGATCGAAAAGGATTATCTTCTATTGTTCTACGACTACTATTCTATTGTCTTCAAGCATCTTCAATATATCCACCCATAAATTCTCCACATGTAATACCAATACGCCTTAATCGTATCAACCTAACACTTACGCACCAGTCCACGGCCTCCTCTGGCTCTCAAATTTTTGCAAGCCCAGCAGTTGCACCCTCAGCGTGCTTCGTTCCACCTCCATCCACTCACGTGCGTACGCTACTCCTAACCACAGCTTCAGCCGCTAATTATCCGTCGCTGGTGTGCTACACTCCCCGGTATAGCTGCATGCGCGTGTACCAGTACCGCTAGCGAGCTTCGACTTGACCGTAAATTACGAGGTGTTCGCGGGAACGCTCGTGCGATGTTCATCTCTAGCAGCAACAGCAACAGCAGCAGCAGCAGCGGTGGCGAGGTGACAAATGGCGCGGGACTCGTGTGTGCAGCCACCACCAGGTGTGCACTTCCGGCCAATTTACGTGACGTTTATGTCCCCCCTCCTCCCTCTCGCGTACCGTTGTTTTCCCGCTGCAGTCAACCACCTTCCCCACTCCCCTCTGTTCTGTATCGTCCGAATTAGGCTGAAATATCGCGCGATAATTACAAGCTGGTTGCCAGCTATCTATGTGCGGAGAGTGTATATATGTTTTTCGGTTGTTTCGCACACGCGGCGGTAGCAGCAGCAGCGTCCGTTGGATCTGTCTGTGCGTGGATCGGGAAATTGGGTCTTGTAAGCGGCTGCTGTTGTTATGGCCCGTTCGGGAGGTTGAGGGATGTTATTGAGGTTTGTTGGGGGGGGGGGGGGGGGCATGCCAGCGTTGGGCAAGGAATTTAC
>JAWWEQ010001215.1:11999-54409 GCA_035583055.1 Torymus tubicola
CCCCCCCCCCCCCCCCCCCCCCCCCCCCCCGGCGAGCGGTGGGCAAGGAATTGACGATGTGTGTTTTTATAGTCAAGTGGACGCGAGGGGGATGTGGCGGGACAGCAGCTGACGCGGGCATTGAATATAGATGGGATTAATTTCGAGGGGATGAAAAAAAAGAGCGGATCGTTCGAAACCTTAGTTGTTATGGTATGTTGGGAAATAGTCCATTTTGAGGTTGAGCGAAAATGTGACATGGTAATGGGTTTTATTGAATTTCCTGGTATGTAGAATGAAAAGAATGTGTTATTGTTAAAGTAAATTTAGTTATTTATATGGTAAAGTTACGTGCTTTAATATAACGGTCTTGGTTATAAATAGAATTAAGCCCACGTTAGTATCCTTTATTCAGGTGTTCTAATGAACACAGCGGTATCGATCTAAAGAACAATAGCCAGCTATAAAGTGGACAGCGTTATTATACCTCGCCCCGTCGTCAAGCTCATTTTCGTAAACGTTATATTGAATAATCAAAGTTCTATGGACGCTAAACACTGTGCGGTATAGCCACTGTATTATGTAATGGGTTTTCATACTCTCGTTAAGACTAAAAACTATTAGGATGATATTATATAACAAAATTCTCATCCAAGCAATTAAAATCATTCGTTATTCTTCAATTTCTAAGTAACGCATTTAAAACACTGCGACTATTTAATAAAAGAGTCAGCTGAAAGCGACAATAAAGTCCTCTAATAGCTTAATAAACTTATATCTCCTTCATTCTTTGCGCGAATACGGGCAATATCAGAAAACCGTTCGATACGAAAATCACGTAGATACACACGCAAAGCTAATTGGATCAAGCTCTACGCTCAAAGCAACTTTCCAATAAAACGAGTCTCGTGCAGTGACAAACAAAATCCTATTATGAGCGGAAAATTCGTCTCTCCACTCCTCTCCGTAGCCTTCCCACCGTCGGAATAAGAACTATTTCCAATATTTGGCTCCGGTTAGGAGTGGGCAATTTCTCATACGCGTGCGCGCAAGAGGCGTACCGCTTTTACGTGTCTCAAGATGATCTTTCCCTTGGTTGGAATCCGTTTATCCGTCGTCGTCAAAGGCGAGTTACTCGAGAAAACAATAAAGCGCCTTTCTCTTGGTGTGCCATCTTATGCCACGTCAAAGCGAAGAGCAATCAGAAACTTTTTAGCCTTAATATCCAGAAGATTACGTCTTGGCTGAGAAATTGTTTTCCGGCTTTTCAACACACAGACACGGGAGGTACTGGAGAAGCGTGGATTGAATTCGACGCTGCCTACTTATTCAATTCGGTGACAAAGTAATGTAAGGAGTACAAACTTTGTAATGGAATCCTATGATTGTAATTGCAATGAAATGGTTAGCAACAATTTTTATAGTTGTTACCGATTTATAGGGTAATGACGATATCAATAGAAATAACATAATTATACTCGGAAATCATAAGGGATTTGCATATATTCAAGTAACCACTGCATCATCATTATCCAAAGATTAATATCTCGTATAAATATCACAAATATGCTTTGATAATAAATTTTCACACCACCACCGTGAATTAAAGCATTACCGAACCCCTAAACTAGATATTCCCGCAAAAACCTCTCTACCACACAGACAGATGGATCCCTTTCACCGACCTCTAAATGATTCATACCTCTATTACACCCGTTTGCAATCGCAAATCCCCTCTGGCATATTTCCCGTGCCCGTACGCTCTCTCTGCTAATCGTCGATTCCCATCCAAATCCTGCCCACAGTATCATTTTTAATCCCACTGTGGGTCTCTCTCTCTCTAAACGGACCCAAACCCCTAGCCGCTAAATTCACGATTATCGTTAATAAAGCAAACCTGGCTAGCCTCTCTCGCTCGCTCTTTCTCTCTATGTCCTAATGGCTGACGAACTCGCGCGCTAATGTACTGCCGCGGGAAGTTTACTGCGGCTGCTGCAGAGCGGTAGCCGCAACCGCGGTGAGAGGAGGGGAAGAGGGAAGAGGAGAGGAGTAGAGAGGAACTCGGGAGCGAGACACGCTCTCGATCTCGTATACGCGAGCGCGCGAGCACACGCGAGACTTTTGCGGTCGCGCGCGATGGAGTCGTCGAGGAGTTGCGGGATACGGAGCGGATTTTAAAGGGGTTTTATTGGGTCGGTGGATTTTATAATGGAATTAGATGCATTGGATTAAAGGCTTGTTAAAGTAGTAAAAGGAGGTTTTTTTCGGTCGACCCTGATCTGGTTAAATGAAATGATATTGTTTTGTAAAAAATAGAGCATATTTTTTTTTTTAAAATGGTAATCGTATTTTCTAAGTTACCGAAATGCTGTCCACTTTAAACTGAAGATGAGAGCCGAATTTTGTTTTTAATTTATGATAACATGCAAAAAGTAATTTAATCTTGCATTATTTCGTTGAGTAAACGATGATATCAAATATTCGTTTTTGAAAAGTTTCTTTTATCTATTTA
This sequence comes from Torymus tubicola, assembly GCA_035583055.1. Classification (NCBI taxonomy): domain Eukaryota; kingdom Metazoa; phylum Arthropoda; class Insecta; order Hymenoptera; family Torymidae; genus Torymus; species Torymus tubicola. Next base: position 14,491 of record JAWWEQ010001215.1, read on the forward strand.
CAAAGCCGAAATAAACTCACGTCTTTCAACCGTCTGAGAAACGAGCTTCACTTTAATCCCTGACGGAGTACAAATCTTACTTGCAAGCGAGAAATATGTTCTACTTATCTCGAAAATGTGTACATTGCCGAAAACTTTGAAAGATAATTCGGATATATCGCAGCGCCTAAAGTTTTCATGACGTATTCTAATATGAAATAGTTCAAATACTCCATTTTGTTATTTATACAATTCTATAATCTGTAATGTTTTAAATCCTTTGGACATTATTATAAATCTGAGGAATAGTAAGTGGTTATCATAGTAGCGTTAAAAAAAAAGTAAAAATAAAGATGAACTGCAAAGTAGTAAAATATTGTATACACCCTTGGCAAGATAACATGTGAAAAATTCACATATCCAGGATGCTCTAAATTTGTCAGAAGAGATTTACCGTCTTACGAGATGATCTTCAAATGTTGGAAAAACGAATATCTCGCAAAGATATTTCAAATATAAAGTAATATTGCAGCATTGAAAAAAAATATCACGCCGTCTAGTTAAGAAAATTAATGTAAAAATCCATGATAAAACTAAATGAACAGCACAAAGCAATTACCAACTATTTTTTCGAACCTTCGCCCACACACTCGCCATCAATCTTCACCGTCAAAAAAAAAAGAAAGAACACCTCCTACCTACTTTCTCCTCGAAACTTACGGAAAATTTTTCCGCAACTCACTCCACACGGAGCTTAATAATCTCCTTAACGAACCCTCGAGACTGTGCTCTGCTCGTGACGCGCTTTTGAAAATTCCCGAACTTCCGCACTGGATTAACCGCCAACTAGTTGATTACGATATTAAGCCGCGGCAGCGAGCGATCAAACTTGGCGGACGCCGCGGCTTCGAGGGCATCACCGCAAAATGCACATAAGGGTGCGCAGTGGAGGCGAGGTCGAGGAGTAGAGAGAGAGAGAGAGAAGAATATAAGTGCGAGGATTACGCTATCGGCCGACGTTATTGCAGTTAATTTAACGGCCGGGATGTGGGGAGAGAGAGAGAGAGAGAGAGAGAGAGAGAGAGAGAGAAGTTGCTGGGCGGGTATGAGTGAGAAGTAATTGTGTTGAGTGTCGGGATTATGAGTGCATGGGGGAGGTTAGTATGTGGATGAGAAGTAGAGCGGATGATAACTAGTGCAAGAGTGGAGATACAGTTAGTAGATCACGATGGAGAAGTGGATTGAAGATAATTAAATGTGTGTGTTGTAGTTTTTGTTCAGTACCATAGTTTTTGACGCAAGAGATGCATTTTACGAGGATAAAATCTGGTCTAATACGCCATCAGCAATGAGTATTTATCGAAAACAAGAGCATTAAGCGTAATTTGATTAGAATTTTGCACGTGAATCTGTTTTCATGAAATCTCGATAAAAAGTTTTTCTAATCATACTAAAAGATTTTTCATAGAAAAATGGCAAGATCTTATAACTTTTATGATTACGATACCTTTACTGCTGTTCTTACCGTAGTAGTATAACTTTGCCGGCAGTCAGACGCGAATGTTCGCAATATGTAGCGCATGGCTATTTCCTACTCTCATGATTGCACGTATTTAATAAATTTACTTTTGCGAGAGTAAAATTGTCCTAAACAATTAGCTAAGTAAGTGCTAAAAGATAACAAGAGTGTCGGAAGTTTTTTATAGTACATTTATGGAGATAATTATGTTGAATTTATCTGCAATATAAAAAGATAGATTAAAAAATATTTCACACACGTGAAAAACCAATAGTAAAAGCAATTATCTTATATTGTTATCGTAAAACTCTATTACAGTTTACTTCCTTCATTATAACAATAACCTGAGCATTATCTTATCTCTATACCCTGTAGCCACGTTTTTCTTCATATTACCTTTTCATCTTGTATTTTTTCTCCGAAACAAAAGTCCCAAACCTCTTTCCTTTCTACTATGAGAAAAGCACCAACCGGGCCGATCGCCTTATCCGGAGAATTAGCAGCGGTGGCAGCAGCGGAACGAAGGGACTGGACGGGCATTAGAAAAGACAGACGGGCGGAAAATAAAACGCGAGAGGTGAGTTGTAGCGGTGTACGCAGAAAGAGAGAAAGAGAGAGAGAGAGAGAGAAAGAGAGAAAGACGGAAAAAGGAAATGGGATGGACGAAGGGTCGCGTGCTTTTTGTTTTTCTTGTGCTTTGCTCTTTTCTGTCTCTCTCTCTCTCTCTCGCTCTCGCACGCGCACTTGCTAGCTGCACGCTTTTGTTTTTTACGCTGATGCGAGAACGAGGGAAGGATTTTACGAAAATGAAATCGGAAGGTGGAGTGAGTGAGTGAGTGAGTGAGTTTTTTTTTCTTTCGGTCTTTCTCCTCCCTTTCGAAAAGGTTTTAGAGAAGCGATTGTGTAGTGAGCGAAAATTCGTTGATCGCGATGTATCGGAGAAAGGTTCGCTTTTCTTTCGGATGTTCCAGAAGATTAGAGCGAAGTTTGATGTCGGATTTTCAGTTGTTTTACAAAAAAAAAAAAAATACGGAGATAGGTGAAATTAGTTGAAGAAAATATATTTGAAAAAGTTATATTTTGTAATAATGATAAAAATTCATATTTCATTAAAATCATTTGTACTTTAACAAAATTGATTTTGAATTATTAAAAAACTTTCATTTACTTTTACATTTTTTGGTTACATATCAAATCAACGAACTTGGAGATAACACTAGAAACACGATTTTATTTTTACAACCGAACAAAACACGCAGCAACTATTGATCTACGGTGCTTCACGAAAAAATATAGTTTCTTGCATTCATCGAATTCCGGCAGCATACTAAAAAATGAATTGAAAAAAACTAGGTACAGCTCTAAAAACAAAAGGAAGGAATTTTCAATCAAACCCTTTCATTAAGTCCTACGGTAAATTCTTGGAATCTCGGCAAACCTATCGACCGTCTGAGTGAGAAAAAGTCACTACCCCACTCCTAAAAAAAAGAAGAAACGAGCGTCTCTTACCTTCCTCCCCCTCCTTTTCCTTCTTTACCCCCCTTACGAGTGGGTAGAAGAAACAATAAACGAAGGCGAGCGAGTGATTTCGCGGACTTTAGACCCCATGGAAATAGCACAAGAGACTTTTCCTTCGTTCGACGAGGACGTTACGTGCGACGATTACCGAAGTTCCGAGCAGTGTGGTGCACGGTACCCGCGCAATTATGTCCTTGAAATAGCGCGCCAATTTCGGGACAAGGGGGAGGGGGGCGGGGATTTACGATCGCGCACAAGCGCTTGTTATATTTTAAGACCCCGGGATTTCCGTGAGAGAATATCGTGTGCGAGAGGTGGTAGATGTAGGGAAATGCTTGGAATATCGAGGTATACGGGTGACAGGAGCGCTCGATGTTGCGCGGGGTTCGAGTTTATGAAACGAAGCGGGTGTTTTTAGAGGCGCTGAGTTATTTAATCAAAGTTTATTGATTTTATTTGAGAAGTTATGAAACGTTGTCGGTGGTGGTGGTGGTGACGAAAATACGAACTGCTTCTTATTTTAAAATTTTGGAGGTTAGAAATTGTTTTTAAGTAAAATATTACTTGCCCATTTTTAAAGCCATGTGATACCGAAGATCAACCTAATTTCATTGTTTAATAAATTAACATTCAAACGTTTATTTGAGAAAATAATTAGGTTAGGGGCTTCGTATATGTAAATACTTAGAAATTTTTTGTGAGATTCTATCAACATTTCCCGGAGATTCCAAATTTCGAAACAACAGATTCCTACTTACCGACATTGTGGGTTTTATATATTTAAATACTATATTCAAAAATTTTTTTGAGTAATTCTACCAGTGTTTGCAAAAAATATAGATATTCGATATTATGTCGGTATTTTACATCAATTTAAGTGAGATTTAATCTCCTATTGTTGGGGAAATAAAATACTCTACTACATATGGTACATATCTACTTATTCATTCTCTAGTGACTAGGGAACTAGTCTGTAAGACTTATCGCACACTATTTTTGCACATATAGTTATAAAACATCGTCGAAATTTAAGCATTATCTTCTAAATATTGCGCATTAAAAGTTACAGAATACAACGTCTGTAGCTACTTTTATAACTTTCATGTAAGTAGATACATCCCAAGTATAATCGGCCAATTTCTATCGAAGTACAACTAACTTTTTCAATTTAGAATACCTCCGCGCAATAAAATCCCATACGAGTTTGATAGATTTCGCAGTAAATATTCTTTTTTACGCGGGCTACAGTTTCCCTTCTGGAATATAAAACATTTTGTTAGGTAATTCCTGAGTAACAAGTGCTTCGCGCGTAAAAGATTTATAGTTTGAATAAACGACGATGTTCTACAACCTGGCTGAAAAATTGTTTGCTTTAGGAAGGAAGAAACGTCGCGAACGACACGTGAAATTTATTAAAAAGCATTTATTTGCATGATATTTTTAAGTGCCATGAGCCGTTTGAAAATATTGTGAAGTTTTTTTTGTTCGTTTAATTATAAAATACACAGTTATAACAAATCCATTTTTTTTCTATAAAAATAAATGAAACAAGTATTCAAAATAAACAAAAAAAAAGTTAACTTCGACATGAAACATAAAAAGTTTTAACAGTAAAACACGTGTTTTTATAATTTGAGAATCAGTTAAAAAATAAAAAATTTCAAAATTTATTTTCAAAATAAACATTTATTGATTATTAATAAAGCCAGTTGAATACAAAAGTATCGCCGGCGTTTCTGGAAATTCTATATTGAGAACTCGATACATATTAAAGTTCATCACTGTTGTTTCCAAAAAACTCAATATTTCCACAAAAGTCAAACATATATCTCCCAATTTAATACTATTCCCTCAAAATGTCTACGAACAACTTACAACATCTTTTCCATCACTCCCTACAAAAATAAAAAATCAGACCAACACAAACTTCGCACATTACTTCACCCTCAAACCATCCACCCTTAAATCCACTTTTTTCACTCTCTTATGAAGCTGAACGAGTCATTCGGGGGTGAACGCGTAGCTAATAGGACTTGGCGAATCGACGCCGAGGCAAACACGCGTGCGGCGCAGTACACACGCAGGGCAAACAGGCTCTCAGCCCAGTCAAATACAGCCACCCCCTCAACTGGTTCCCCGTGGAGCGACGCAGGCCAACTGCCCTAAGGGATGACTTGAACGGTGGTGGGCGCTTTGGCGTATCGGTGGCGTGTATTGAAGCCTCTGGATGTTTCCTGAAGTTTGTGTGCTGTGTGTATGTGTATGTGAGAGGATGGTGCTTTAAAGATTTCTGTAGTTTTATCCTAGGTTTTATTGATATAACCACATTTCAAGATTTTCGTATAAAAAAGATAGAAGGAACAAAGTAGAAGAAGAATATGTTTAATGTTCCTTCTATAGCTATTTTTTATTCTTATATTACACTGATATACAAAGTAGTAGTAGTTTTTATATATTGTAATTTGTATTTTTTTCATCTTAAAATATTTAGTATTGGTGGTATTATAACGGTAATCTTTTTCATAACTATAAAGGTTTATCTAATTAATGAAGATATTAATTATTTCGGTGCTAATTAGTTTTGCATTGGGTACAGAAGAGTATGTGACGTTTCCTCTCAGTATCCAATAAGTAACTCGATTGTCAACGAAAATAATTTTACGGTAGAGCATTTATAAACTTAATTATAAATGAAGAATAATGAATTAATTAATTTTTCATACCAAGAATTTTAACTGAATCTCTGTTACCCTGAAGAAATTCCTAGTAAAGATCCAGTATATGCTATTCACATGCTTTAATGGATGGATAATAAGATTATGAAGAGCTCCATTGTTTTTAATTGAGAAGGATATTAAAAAGTTCGTTGAAACTGAAACAAAATTATTTCGGAGAAACAGAAAAAAATTGGCAACGGCAGCGGGACTTAACAATCCGTCCGAACAAGAGTCGAGCGGACTAAATACAAGGCTATCGATCGCACTGTCACCTAGTCCTAATCTAAGGAATGCCATTATCACAAAGCTCTATTATGCGCGAACTAGCGTCGAATCTATGATATTTGTTAAAAAAAAAACACAGAAAGTTATGTCTCTCGTAAAATTTGCTAAATACCAATAACATTGTAATCTAATTGAAATTTCTTTTTTAATCAAGACAATGCCTTCAGAAGGTATTTCAATTATTATTTTAATTATTTACAAGTACGCTAATATTCCATATTTATTATGTATTTTTAAAACTGAACTGAAAATTCGCGCGTACAATACGTAAAAAAAGATAATACGTACATTCCCCATGCGAAATCATGAAAAGTTAATTTTTGTTAAAAGTCGGTTTTACGCAAGGGCATTTATACATTACCAGTAATACCGGATTGTTTGCATCCGACAACGTGGTTTGTAAACATACCTGAAACAAAGTAAATAATCTCGTTAGTAAATTCGTAATTAAATTTAAGGCAAAATGTAAAAAAAATCTTGTGTATATAAGAGCAGATATTCAGATTTTATTGTTACGGTATTCACGAAAATGAATCAGTTCTTTATTAATCAGTGCAAAATGTTAAATGTCAGAAATGTATTATATTTTAGGAAAAATTAAACGTCCTTTATTAATAAAAATTTATTATTTTCTGTTATTTATGCGATAAATTCAATAAAAAATATTTTATAACATATAAATAGTTTAACAAAATACGATTTCTCATATTATATAGACCTACGTGAATGAATCAATCTCACCAAGAGAAGTTCAAGCCTCTGGTTTTCAAATACGGCTCAAATTTGGGAATTGTAAAAAAACCGCAATATTAGATTTACAAACTCGAACAAGTTAAGATCCTAACATTTCTAGCTTTATTTAAAAAAAAACTAGAAGTAAAGCATCTTTTTGAAATTGTAACCCTTTATTCTTGGAAAGTCTTAAATATCATACCAAGAACATAAAATAAAACTGGAGAAAACAAGCTTTCTGTTGCGATTTTTTAAAGAATAAAATAATATTTAGAATTCTCATTAATTTATGAAAATTGAATGCTAAACAATAAAAATGCATCGTCAAATCCATAAAAAACTAGTAGATTTTTCGAGAATTTGTTTTTTCTAATTTTATTCTCTACTATTCAGTCTAAACAAAATACGTAATTATCTGAAACTTTGTTCACGTTCTCTTGAAATATTACATAAAAAATCCTATTATACACTTTTCCTATATACTTCTACAAGATGCTTTTTATTAAAATATTAATTTGCAGCCAATCATAATGAAAACTTTTCCCATGGCAATAAAAACATTTTTATAATACCGTCCACACCACCAATCAGCAACACTTTCTCCACCGCTCGAGATCCAGAAACCAAACCAATAAACTCTCTCTCTCTCCTTCGTCCCACCCCTTTTGTCCAGCCTCCGGATTGTCGATCGTAACAACCGAGGCGGTCAGCTGCTACCGCGTTTCGGGTCGCTCGGCCAAATTGGACCTTGTGTGCACCGCGCGCTTTATAATTAATGACAGGAGGGGGGGAGGACGAATAAATTGCGGGCCGGTCGTTACGCCCGTCGCCTCCGCTTTTCGCTGAATCGCGTGCGCGCGAAAACAACTGCTGTTGATTTTCCGGAGATTTCACCGTTTTGAGATTTAGTTGTGTGAAAGTTGTAAAAGTTAGTTTGAGGGTGTAGGATTGGAAAATCTGTTGTTTGAATTTCAGTTATTTTGTTTTCTTTTTTTATAAAAGAAATATATTTATATATTTTTATACATTTTTGATTCGAGTCTTTTTGATTAACTAAATTAATGATTAGTATTGATAATTAAATTAAATTGAATTTTTCGTATAGAAAGAAAAAAGAGTTTCATGTAATGTATTCGTAGTGATAATAGTTTTAGATAACTGCACGTCTGACATCTATATGCAAGTAGGTGAATACTGTATTCATTGGATGGTGGCTGACTATGTTCTACGTGTATCTACTTACATATTAATGCAAGAGGCATATGCGACTGAACAGCACATAAGTAGATACATACAGAAGATATGCAGCAACTATCGCAAGAAGTATTAATAAGAACTGAATATGTTTCGAGATGATTTAAAACTCATGAAATTCGTAACAAATATTTGTATTGACACGACGCTACATTTTCTTTTTGTAAATAAAACAAAATACTGTTTCATTTATCTAAAAGTTTTTCTATCGAGATAAATACTGCCCACGTATATTTTTCAAAGTTTTATGTACTGGATGATTTTAGATATAAACGAAGCAAAAGAAATAAACAAATAACTTTGTCTTTTGTTTTTAAAGATAATTCATTATCTTCATCTTTTTTGTGTATATATATATACACACACACAAAAAGACTGGATTTGATAAGCCTTCTAAAAGTTTATTTCAAAATTAATAAAAAAAAGGGTTTTTTCTTTTACAATGAAATCGAGTATATAATCGAAAAGCAGAACATGTACATCTAACGATTCTATAGAACTAACTAGCACACACATCCTCTGCTCGAATTTACCGATGGCCATTGCGAAAATCAACTCGACCACACTTTACTACTACCTCCATCGATCAAAAAACCGTACACCCCGAAACGAGGAAATTCGATTCGCAAACACGTTCGCAATATTATTATCGTTACAATCTCTGACGCACGGGGTCGACGCGTAATATTACATACGAAACAATATATTGCTCGACGGCAGAAGTTAAAAGTCGACGTTCGCAGTTTTTTTTTATCGCAACAGCTATTTTCAGCTTCATTTTACGCGTACAGTATTCATTAATTGAGAAAAATTGGCGTCGATTGACAGATACGTAAATTATAGAGAAATGTTAGGAGATACTGGTGTTTCAGGCATTTCGGTTGATTGGATTGATTTCATTATTTTTGTCGAATGCTTTGTCGGCGAAAAATGGTTGGTATGGGTGGGGTGGGGAGGATAGGTGGAGCTCGAATTCATAGTCAGAGGTAAATACTTTTAAAAATAATAATGAATTGAATGTTTTTTTTTTAAAACAAAAAAAAATATATGATTGTTTGACAAGTTACTATTGAATATTTTCTATGTTATGATCTACAATTTATTGAGCCTTCTACTGCCACTATTTCATTTCATGTAAAAAAAATTTAAGTCGATTGAATTGAAACTATGCAAACATAACAATATCATTCCGAATCGTATATATTTAAGAAGATTCTCCACAAAATCATAATTATCCCAACATTGAATTTCTTTTCAACTAACAATAAGAGTCGTTTTTACTATCAACTAACCAACATTTCTCGAATAACTCTCTTTATTTTCATTTTATTGTAGGTGTGAAATGTTCAAATTTGAACTCGTTCTTTCTCACATAAATACACACACACACACATATATATACATCAACAGATTTCCTGAAAATAAACTAATTGTTATGAGAGAGCAGTGGCAACTATCGGGTCTTCCATTAGGAGCCATGCAAAATTCAGCGTTATATGAATTTTGGAAATTCGATATGCATGCCATTTATCCGAGTGCGCGCGGCGGCGGCGCGAGCATGCGAGCGCTATACCCGAAATATCGTATTGTCAAGTGGTTGTCCCGAAAATTCGCGAAATAATATGTGTCGATGAAACGGCAAACTCGAAATAAACGTGTGAATATGTCGAAACGTCGAGGATGCTTTGTAATACAATTTTCATGATTTCACCTCGAATACAAGAATATACATCGATGACCTATCGACTTTTTTTTGTATTTTTTTTTACTAGTTATATATTATATAACAACAAAAATACTTTCGATGATATTCTCTGGGTAATATGATCGAGTACGTATATTGTGTATTGAAAATAGGAATTACCTTTGTTTGTGAACAACAATATAGTTTAATATTATGATGAATAGATAATACATTTAACGCATCAAGAGACCGTAATACCCTACTATAGATTTTGACGCGGCGTTGATTTTCCAAAAATCATTTAAAAAATCTTCCTGAGTAAATCCGTTCAATTTTGATCCTATGTACGTAAAATAAATAAATACAGTGTATATTTGCAAAGCTAAAGTTCTATGAAATATTTTAGCAAACAGATAAATTTAAAAGTCATTCTATTATTTAATGCCTCTATCGAAACTACAGACATTCTAGAACAGACATTCAAATCATAATTAGAAGTCAAAAACGTTGACCACAACTAACTATTTAAATACATTTTTATTCATTTCAAAGATATATTAACTTTACACCCTGACACTCAATAAATCTTTTGTTCTCCACTACTCTTCAACACCTACATTAACTTCCTCAAAGAAACCCCCTCAACAAAAAAAAAACTCAAACCACACTTTGAGACGGCAACAGTCGTGCAATACTAACAACGGGGTCAGCGGAACCGATCGATGCGCGCGTGTGGCCCATTGCGGCGTCGGGCGTCGTCGCGCCACCGGGACAATTAATCCCATTCAGCTTGTTATCGATAATTAATCCCCCGCGTGTCGCTCGGCTGGCCGTCCGACCGGCTAACTCTACGGCTGAAGTGAGGAAAAACGCGCGGAGAGTTTCGCGCCGAGTCAGTGGACTTGAAGTACTGTAAAGGCGAGAGATTGTTTTTGCGCGAAGGTTACGTCTATTGTCTAGTGTATATAGTTTGGATTTATATTATTTGATTTTGTAAATGAGTAAAACGAAATATTGTATTTTTTTCTTCTTTGTCTATTTAATTTGATTAGTTAAATGTTCGTTGTAAATGGAGGTCTGTAAATTGTAGAAACAGTATACGCGTATATGCTTAGGCGTTCAAATAGTTACTGCATGAGCTTTGATTCAATTAGTTGGGAATTCCATAATATTGAGACTGCATTTGTTTCAAAGATGAATTTTAATTAAGACGTGAATTTTGAATTTCTCGCGAAATATTTTTAGGAACTATATATTGAGAGAAATACCAATATAATATTGATTTTGGGTTTTCCAATTATCAAAATTATAACTAACTCCATTAAAAGTCAATCCAAGAATATGGATATATAAATCTATACATGACCTAATTTTATATCATTCGCAAATAACATTAAAAAAAATACGTAAATTAATTGAATTTCATCAATCATTTATATACTACTATATGTATACATTTTGAAATAGAGAAATTCGGGGATTGTCATGAAAATCGATATAACCTAGTTATTTGTTATATTCCAAAAATAACAACGTCGCTTTTATAGATTATGAAAGACTTTCATAGACTCTAAATAGAACTGCTGTGGAATATGTAAAATAACGTTATATGCACTAAATACAGAGAGAGAGAGAGAGAGGGAGAGAGAGCTTGACTGTTAATTCCGGCACTGCGAATTCACTAACGCCGTTACGACGCGCGCCTTGCCGGCTCTGTTATCATTCTACGCTGCTGCACATGTTAAGCTCGATTCCGGCATTCGGGACGTTATTGGCCCATGAGGTAATGGCGACAATTATCGTGTCAGAATGGCCTCTCTCTCTCTCTCTCTCTCTCTGGTCTCTAACGCTGACGGGTATTTAGATGTATTTGAATGCTGGATGGAGAAATTTATAAGGTAAATTTTCGGATTAACCATTTAAATTTTAACCTTTTGAAATAGGAGCGTATATGTGGTGATAAAATAAAACAAAATATATATATCAACACATTTTTCTTTTTTCATTTTCATGATTTTTGAGAATCTTTATATAACTGAGCGGATTACGGAATTCAATGTAGGTTATTTTTCAAATAGCATTCAAGGATTTGACTGAATAAAAAAAGTGGTTCGAGTACTTTTATTGGGTAGATATGCTTTTCGATTCATGTATAAATAAAAATGCGAGCGTTTGTAAAAATTCATAATACCTCTTATTAAAGTATAAAGTAAACTCACTAGAAAAAAAAAAATTTTATTTTATTTTAGTCCAATAGGAGTTATCGGTTCGTCTTTGAATAAAAAATTATATCGGAGGATTGTACCTTGGATTTTGTAAATATTAAAAAATCATAAAATAAATTTTACATTTTATCCAAACTGAAAGAATTTTTATTCTGTCAGACGAAGTTGAATCCTGAATACCTGTTAATAATTGAACGACCGTACAATTCTGATATTCGACGTATTTCAAAGGCATTGGATGTCGAATTATTTTGTAAAACGTATAATATTACACAATAGGATGCATTGGAAGCATAGTTAGCACACGTTTCGTTTGGGGACTATGAATTATCTTTACATTTTGTGAAACATCTCTATGAATCACAGGGAAATCAAACTGTTTTTAATTGAATACTGTTTTCATTATTGTATTTAAACCTAGAGCGTAAGAAAAGAAATGGGTCTCGCAGAAATTTTATTTTATTTTAATTAAATACTCTTAAATTTGTACAATTACATTTCAAATATTTGAATAAAGTACTATGTTTCCGAAACTTTCATAAATATAGCATATTATAAACTACGAGTGAGTATACATAACCTATAAAATTTTTGTTAAAGATGTTTTCCTTTGTTTCTTTTGTGCAAATATAATAACGTTAATTTCATTAAAATTATCGAACACAGTGTGTACTGAATTTTTTATTAAAGTAAACAAATAAAATAACTTGTTCAATTTTGTGTCAATTTTGATGTTTATGCTCATAATATACTTTAATTGGATCGTGTATAATTATGTCGCAAAAAACGTTCGTTTGGAATCGACTATATAGCCGCATAGCATCGTTAAAAGTAGATGTAAATCATATTAACTCAAAATTTTGAGGTTAGTGTTTAATGTCTACTACCACTGTTACAAATCACGCTGACCAAAATACAACAAAAAATATTGGAAAGAACCGAATGTCGATTTGGAATCAGCCATTCCACGGTCTAACCGCTTTCTCTCCACCTCATCTAACCCTTTTCCTCAATTCCACCCAGAAATCAATCCTCTGGCCATTTCAACCTTTCCTTCCTCTACGTTTCCTCGTAGTCATTATTCCAGGGTCGTTTCTTCGGCGAAAAATCGCCGGGGCAATAATTTTTTCGAATCAATCGAGGAGGCGGAGATCTTTCCTGCTCGTAATTAACGCTCGCACGCCGGAATTCATTAGTCTTTCGACGCGCGTTCGATTTTTCGCGAATGCCGTCCACGTCTCGGTGCTTTTTGCTGCAAGAAGAAGGCCAGTCGCTCGCTGCACACATGGAAAGAGAGAGAGAGAGAGAGAGAGATGGAGGGGTAGGATGGGAAATCCAATAAATCGCCTGGCGAAATTGGCCTCGCTTTTTATTTTTGCTGCTGCCGCCGGCTCGCATTGTCTTTCCGCCCTCGTTATTTATCTATTTACCTAGCGAGAGCGAGTTTCTATTCCCGTGGATCGCTATCGCTCCACGGGATGTACGCGTGTGCCACATGCGGGTTGGTGGAGGTGAGTTTTTTTTTGTTTTTGTTTTGCACGTGCAGTTGGGTTCTAATGGTAACTTTGTTAGATGGGGAAGAGTTGTTGTTGTTGTTGTTGTTGGAGAATTTCAGAGAACCGATGAGTCGGTAGTTTAGTGTAAAATAGAAAAGTACCATCGTTTCTTTTTGATTTTTCAATCTCTGGGATTGGCTATCCTGCGGACATGAATGGAATTGATGGAAACGTTTTGTTTCGACGATTCTCTTTTCTTGTATATTTTACTAAATCAATAAATTGCAGGTATAAGATTCAGACAAAAGAATTGACTGTATATACAGGTACTAATTTTTAAATTGCTTCGAAAACAATAGCTCCGAACCTTCATTACAGTACATCAGGAACAAAAAGTTAACAAGCGTTATATCGTCATGAACTTAATAAAGCAATGTTAGAATGTATTCAAACGTGTATTCTTTCAAAAACTCGTAACAATGCTCAAAAACATAATGAACTCGTTACGTAAATTCTCGAGGTTATTCAATAATTATTGCATAGCAACAAAATGTTTCCAGAACCTACTACTAAAGTCAATTAACCCACTGAATCTCCAAATAAACAGTCGCCAACATCCAGCACATGCCGCATCCCTCACATTTTTTTTTCAATATTCACATTCCCTCATCTACGCTTTACCTACATATACATACATACATAGGTAGACAGCCATACGTACAGTATACACCGTAATTTCGCGTTTCTCCGGGTATAAACGAGTTTTTCCAGGCCCTCGCATCGTCCGCCCGCTTTTTCAGTCGCGCGTGCGAGGATTAATTACCACTGGGGGGGAGAAGCGAGCAACAGCAGCAGCAGCCGCTTTCTCGGATCGTCGGAGATGATAGATGCAAAAATATGTCCCACGCGCGTTTCATAAACTCGCCCGAAAATCCCCTCTAGTCGACCTTTTCGCCCTCCCCTGCGTCGTGGAAAACGCGTTTGACTGGCGTTTTGAAATAAGCAGGAACGAGTGTGTGGACCTGAAGAGAAGATTTTTCGTGGACGAAATGTGGTTGGTGAATTTTAATTAAAAATTTACTTGAGATGAGGTGTTTGCTAAAAGAGGCTGGAAGGGTTTATAGAGGTTTGCTGTAATTATAAAGTATTATTTCGATTTTATTGGACTAATTTAAATAGACACAGATCCTTATATTAATTAATGTAAATATGTGGAATATCAGATATAACGTTTATTTTATTTAAATTTACTCTTGAAAATGAAACCAAACAGCGTAGAAATTCAAATATCGATAAAGTCAATTTATGGAAATATAAGGAATAACGTTGTTAATTAATATTTGCCTGCGGAACCTTTCGAAAATCAGGCAAATTCTCTCAGAAATCTCGTAACGAACGAATAAAAATTTTAAAAAAGGCAAATTAAAAGAGTTATATACGCCTAAAAGAACGCGTTCGAATCAGACATCTTTAGCATTCCCTTTGAATTATCAGCTCCTGTGCAAAAAGTTGAATTAAAAAGTAAAAAACTCTCGGGCGTGAAGCATTACCGTGACTCGAAGCTCGGGTAAACTAACAAGCCGTTATACAACAACGCGAAAATATATCCTGAAAGCCCAGAACACAGCTCAAAGGATGATATCCATCATTTTTCAGTGCACGGTTTTTGTCCCTACGGATTAACAGTTTTCACGTTACCCTGTAATGATTTCAATGCAGGTAGACGAAATATTTTACATTTTCAAGGCGTATCCTTTTGATTTATTGAACTTTTCATTACATACGACGTGAAATGAAACGTGTACACAGCGGCGGCGTCGACGGCGGTGAATTTTTTACGGTTCTGTGTGGGTATAAAATTTTTACGGGTTTTGGAAACGAAATTCCAAAAAAGAAAAAAAAAAGAGCTGATACAAGGAAAGAAATTCCTGGTGTATCATGGTACAAAGTTGAAGTCGATAAATAATGGTTTTTCCTTTTTACACAAAACCGTTCAGTTTCATCGTTAGACAAAGTAATCCATAAAGATCGAAAGGACAAATTAAAAATTAATTGGCTATTAAATTGAAAACTAGAGCGTGTACGTGACCGAAGCTTTAGCGAGACGCGCATTTCGTCGTCAAAGTATTCGAGTTTTATAATTTTACGGATTTTTATATGTGATATTAAAGTTTAATGAGTATTGGAAATTTAAAGACAAAACGATATGCTAAAAATACTGAAGCTTTAATGGGATCGTTTATAATTTTAGAAATACACTCGTTAAAAATGCATCATGGATTACAGGATATGAAGGGCTGAAGTTTTAATAATTTTACATAATTCCATTTGTACATGACTTAAGATATTAAAACTGTTACACTATAACTAAAACGTTCTATATTTATTTCCTTATTTTAATTCATAACCATTTTATGATCATCTTTTATAAATACAAATTTCGCGAAATTTTTCAAGTCCCTCAACTTTTATTTACCACATCAATCATACAAACGGGCTTCCATTTAGACTTTTAGATATGCGACATTCTTTTTCATCTACACACACCGCTATTCCGATTCGCAATTCCTTTTCTACTCTACTCTCCTCTCTGCTCCCTCAATACACAACTCACCCTCTGAACAGCAATTTTATCATCAGTATTTCAAAAACAAACGCGTCGCGCATGTAAACACGACTGGCAATTCGATTGCGACTCGTTGTTTGCACGGAGAGGCAAGCAACCACACACATACACACAGAATAAAAAAAAAACAACAAAACTGGACGCGCATATCGAAAAAAATGCGATTTCCCGTTTGCGCGTGATCGGACTGGCAAAAACAGGCAAGTATATATTGCTTGTGTTGTCGCTACGCGTGTAGGCGAAGCTGTGCGCAAGCGTGAAAGTAATGATAATGCTGTAGCGGTTACGCGAGCGAAAGTGAAACGCGACCATCGCTCGGAGAGGAAGATGCTGCGTAAGTGGTTGTATCGTAAGAGACGGTATTGGATTAGAGTGGGGGGTTTAGGATTTTCCAAGAGGATACTTGTAGGTTAAAAAAATTAAGATGAATGAATGGAAATTAATCAAGAAAGATAACCCAACATGCTCCAAAAATATAAAAATGCTAATATTAGGTTACAATAAGTTAACTAAAACTCAATAAAATTTCGTTTAACTTCCTCCTAAACAGCTCCAACTATAACCATTACCTCACATTTATCTACTTTTACTTATTATCCATCACCAAACACCACGAACCAACTAAAAAACACACATACACATATCGACGCCACCGCGTGAACTCGATCACCAGCCTCATTACCATTGCAAATAGACCCTTAACAATTCCTAGCGACACTCGTGCTATAACTCAAAAACTCACACTTCTCTCTCCCGCGCCATCGTCACGTCCATTCCAGTCGTTCCTTACGACATACCAACTGCCACGTCTGGGCCGACGCCGCGTTCCATTACAAAACGGTGAAATTGCTCGGCTATTTGTCAAGCGCCTGGCTGACTGGCGAAAAAACCGCGTGCGTAACTCTCGCGCATAATGATGCGGGTCAACCGACCAGCTGTTTGCATGGTCGATGTTACGAGATGGTGGGTATAGGAAGTGGGAGCGCGCGGTTCAGTGTAATTGCGGTTGTAGTTGGATGTAGCAGCACCGGTAGTCGTATTAGAAGTAGTAGTAGTAGTAGTTTGAACACGTGTAGATTTCCGTTTGTTTGTTTTTTTTGTGGGATCGAGTGGGTTTGGAATGTTCGATGAATATGTTTGATGGTATAAATATATATGTTATATATAACAGATTGGTACATTGGCTTTTAAAAGTATTGTTATTAATAGGAAGTAAATAACGTAAATATTAAGGTAACATTATTTTATAAAATTGAAATTCAAGATTATCATTCTTATTGTTACATTCAAGCAATTTATGTGTTTCTTAAATGAAAGAACGCATAAAAACGGGTATACATAAAACAAGGTAAGAAAATAAATAAAACCAAACAATAAAAGTGCTCTACTATGCCCGTAAAACTGTAATCGGCTTAGAAGTGATTGTAAAAAATTTTCAACTTTCAGAAAAATCGATGGAATCTTTACTTTATTTGATTTGTTCAACACGAGATATTGACCGATTTTCAATAAGAGATTTTTATGTAAATTATTGTGTTTCTAAAATAAACATATCTAGAGCCTAACAAGTACTTGGCCTCTTATTACCTAAGGCATTTGAAATAAGTTAATATGAAAAATTCATTATTTTTGACAAAATATCATTGCCCACAATTCTCAAACAGATAATTTATGAACTTAACTTTATAAGCCTGAAGTAAGTTTAGGTATTGACCTGCAACTACGAGTATTAATTGCAACTTTATTGCAATGTACAGAAATTATCGTCTACTGAGAAACAGTCAACATAAAGTTTGAAGAAAAAGCCATGACCGTATAAGACAGTTTTATGAAGGATAAGACGACTTCATTTTCATGATATCATAAAGTTCTTTTCGCCCATTCGACTGAGTCACGCACTTGCGTTCTTTGTCCTGCAGCAATACTAGACTTTTTACAGTACGACATGCAATACTTTCGCATAATATTTGCCCAACATTAAATAATAACCGAGAAAATAAAAGTCTAAATTGCAAAATAATTGTAATAAACTTTCACAATTTATATAGCGTAATTAAATCCGAAGAAATAAAGCCTTTATATTGTACAATGAGTCACATTTGTAAAGTGAATAACTTTAAAATCATAACTTGGAGATAGATTTAACAGAAAAAAACTTTGAAAACATTTACATTTCTTGATAAATGTGCGCATAATTTACGTTAACATTTTATTCAGTCTAAATTTGTGATTATTTTAGAATTAACTGACCTCAAAATTCGAGATTGCTGATTAATTCGGATATTCTTATAACACATAAATTTACTGGAAATCGCAATACATTATGAATCAATACAATTTTACCATTCTTCAAATGATCTTCCGTTCTGCAACGAGCAAAATTAATTTAACAAAAATCCAGTATTCATAGCTACATAATACAATTCTCACGAACGTCCATCTCTTCGTTTTACTTCCACAACGTACCTCAAGACGTATAACCTTTCAGCGCACACTTCTCTCCTCCTCTCCCCTACACTTTTAATCAACAACAACAACAGCAACAACGACCACGGTGTATCGCTAGAACATCGCCCACGTTCGCGCTCCTTCCCTTCTCGACTAATAATGCACGCGTCAGCGTAAAGCGTGTTCACGCGCGCGTAGTAGCGAAGAAAGCTTCTCGCGATAGGGCAGTGACGATAAGGCCACCTTTACGCCGGCCGTAAAACGCGCTTTAGCGTCTAATGAAAGCGGCACGCACGCGAGGCGTGCGTAGAAGAAGAAAACGAAAAAGAGCTTCGGAGAAAGAAAGTCGCAAACGCGGTGGGCAAGGTGTAAAACACCATTTTTACAATGTAAATTCCAGAGCTGTGTAAGAGAGCGAGAGAGAGAGAAAGTAAAAGAGGCGTTGACGGTTGTAGTGTTACGTTGTTTCTAGCAAAGTAGCCCCAACGGCGTTCCGCTCGTCGTCTAACGACATTGCGGTGTGGACGCGAGGCAAGACCTTGTTTATGGCGGTCTCTCTGTGTAGACGTGTGCGTCTAAGAATATACGTTCACAGGGTTGTATACTCGTGGTCACATCTATGTGTACGTGTGTGTGTGTCACCGGTTGGTGCGTTTCTACAAAGGATCATCTAAGAATACCCACATATACACACATGTATTATATATACCTACGTGTATACGTGTATATATGTATGCTTTGTTCATTTACGACGGTCAGACATGTTTGCGTAATCGTCGCTATGCCCTATCCAGGAGTACACACACACACGTACGTATATATATATATATATGTATGTATGTATGGAGCGTAGATTCTACGGAGACGACGACAGCGAGCGGAAAGCGGAGATGGCCAAGAGCGAGCGAGGGTCCGGAAACTCCTTGCGGAAGGACGTTCACTCTGGGAAAATGGGAGCCGGGAGTTCAAAGACGTGCCGTCGCTTGGTGGGTAGGTAGCGTAGGTGCTCGCTATCTCGGATTCATTTATTAAGCGACGGCGACTGACGTTTAGAAATGGCGTAACGCGATGCGCATCGTAAGTGCGGCAGTAGGTGGGTGGGTAATTGTAAGGTGATTAAAGAGGTAGAGGAGGGTGAAGTGACTTCTGGTCGGCTGGAAGTGGTAGGAATTGGTAAATGATATAGATTGGTGAAGGAGGATGGTGGGAAAAAGGTTCCGAGTTATGGGGGTTAGATGGTGTATTGGGGTTTATTAAGATGTGGAAAATATTGTGGGTGGTAGAATTATTCCTCTTCTGATGTGAGATAGTGGAAATTAGTTTTTAGTCTCGGGAAGGAATGAAGTATGATTAGTGCTTTGCTGTAACCGATTGTTGCACAAGATAAATTAATACATGTATTCTTTGATACAATTACCTAAATATCAGAGATGATAAAAATAAAATTATACAAAAGAACATGATCAATATGATCTCAAAGATGATACTCAACAACTTGTTCAGCTACGTATGTGTGCGGTGTATTACCTACTACAGTGGATACCAAAAGAAAAACCTACTGATCTTAATACATTTATCCAAGTTCAGCATTATCTCCACTTCAGCCGCCTCGAATAGCTTTAGCAAAAGTTTAATATTTAGACCCAAATCGAGTTAGCGAGAATGATTACTAACTCTCTCCCACTCTCACCTCTCTTACCGCGCCATCGTTCCCAGTTTGCTAAACTGTTTTGAACTAATACTGAATCTTTCGGACGCCCATCCTGAGAGCCAACTGTGTCAGGAGCGTTATTTAAATCCATTTACGCAACCAGTAAGACCATTAACGAATCCAAGCGAACGGATAACTTCTTGATTATGAGGGATGACCGAATTTCAATGCTGGGTGTGAGAGTTACCGAAAGGTCGTTTTATGTTAGATAATATTTACTTTCTTTGCAGGAAAATACTGAAATAACGTCAATGATCTATCCATGCATGCTTTTAAAGTTATAAAGATAAACATACCGATATTGTAGCACTTTTAAGTTATCTAGATGCTTTAGAAGTTTGATCTGCAAGAATCCTTTAAAGATATTTTGGTGTACATAAATTTTTCAATATAAAAACTAACATCATATCATTCAAACACATTTTAAACTTGAAAACTGACAAAAATCATCTTCTCAAATATCCCATACCGAACTCATAAATTTTCCCCACAATTAAGACACCATCCAACAAAGAACGCGAGACTTCCACTTCCTCCAAACTTTTTTAATCCCAAAATTACAAAGCCCTTCCTGAAGCTCCATCTCCGGCAACCCTTCTTCCCTTCTCTCTCTCTCTCTCTCTCGACCTTTTTATTTACCGGCAAACATACTTGCCGAAAAATTCCTCGGCGCTTCCTCCTTCTACTCCCACCACCAGCCGTCGGGTAGAAGACGAAGGAGAAGCGGAAGGCAAAGCGAGAAGCTCTCCCTCTCTCTCTCTTTCTCCCTCCTGGAGAGAGGGCTTTCGAAGTTCGAGGGTCTCAGCGGAAAGGCATTTAGCGACTGTTAAACTTCCCAGAGCGACGGCAGCAGTAGCAGCGCATTTCCTTACTGATACGTGACTCGCTTGCTCTCCTGTAGCCTCGTTTAAGGTCAATTTTTTACGCTATTTACGCGGTAGTAAATTTCACCGGTCTCGCTATTATTGACTGTTGAACGAGGTGAGATAAGGTTTGTTTATTGCTGCTTCAGGTTCGCGGAAGACGATTAAGATAGCAGTAATGAAATTCTGTTTGAATGCTTTGCGGCGGGGAAATCAGATAGACGTACCTTATTTCAGACGAACTTTTTGCGAGTCACTGAATAACGCGAACGATTTCAGAGGTTATTAC
Organism: Torymus tubicola; assembly: GCA_035583055.1. NCBI lineage: Eukaryota > Metazoa > Arthropoda > Insecta > Hymenoptera > Torymidae > Torymus > Torymus tubicola. The sequence goes on from JAWWEQ010001215.1 coordinate 35,837, forward strand.
TGATTTTATTTATTTTGTACTTCTTGAATGATCATGTACTTCTGAAATTATTTTACTGTCTTTTGCGATGCGCAAGTAATACAAAAGAAGTATTGTATCAGATAATGAATGAATCAAGTGTTTAATATTCCAAAGTGGCAAAACCAGATTACTGTAGAACGATTTTAATAAAATTCGATTAAATAGAGAATATTTAGAATCTATTGTACCAAAAAATTTACATAAAGTCTTCAAACATCTAAGATGAAGCTTTTATTCTTTTGATTATCTATTTTTTTTTAATAACACGCTAACAAATTTCTTGCAATTCTACAATACTTTTTTCATTCTTCTGAAACAAAATTAAACCATCAAGCTAAATAATTCAAGCTTGAAGTAACCACCGAACTGGCGTAAATTCCTGTTTACCTTTCATTAATTTTACAATTCTTCTCACAGGAGAAAAAACACAGAACCTCTTTATTCCAGCCTCACAACCTTCAGGATAAATTTAATCTCCAGCCGGTACATCGCCCACCGCAAGAACCTCTCCGCCACTCTGCCGGGCGCAATTACTTCTTTCGCGCAACGAATCCACCTTTCTCTCCTCTTCCTCTCCCGAAAAATCCAATCTCATTCTTCGCGCACGCGAGAGAGCAAGCGAGCAACAGCCAAAGAAATTCCGCATCAATCTCTCCTCTCTCGTAAGACACCCACCCACATACAGACACACACACACACACATATACCCTCGTGAGGCTCACGACGCGGAGTCGTAAATGCGCCGATCGCGAAAAAGCGCGCGCGCGAGCGCCGAGTCAGCGGCGCGTTACAAGAGGGAGAGTTTCACGGTTGAGGTTGCAAGAGCGGTCGTTCTTGTTTCGAGAGACAGGAAGGGGGAGGATGGAGTTTTTACGGGGAGCTTTTACGACTCTTCGATGGACGTTTTGATTTATTTGGCTGGAGGTTTGTCGCCGCGCTTGTCCGACCGGCGTTTGCCGTTGAATTGAGGATTTTAAGAGAGAAGAAGGAAGGGCTTGTGGGGGTTGGTTGAAGAATAGGGTTTAGCTTTTTTCGGAGGGGCGGATGAGGTGAATTGTGGATTCGTTATCTGAGGGGATCGACTTTGCTGAGTAGCGACGTTTATTTGCTGGATTTTGGTAAAAAGTACAGTGGCAATAAACAATTGTTGAATGTATAAACTTTGTATTTATATACTTTTTATTTAAGGATTCATTTAGTATTGTAATTCTTACTAAATGATAGAAAAGGATTTGCAAAGAAAAGAAGATATTGCAATACAAGGGGAACCAATGAAGACGAAATCTGAAAGCGGTAGGGTAGTGTGGAAACAACAACAATTTTATAAGTTACTAAAGAAACGTTAGATATGAAAAAAATGTTGACTATTTACATATTCATCATTAAATAATGTTTGACTACGTTCATGTTTGTAATTTATGATTTCTACTGTTCATGAACTTCTTGATCTTTTATGAGTTTGATAATTTTACTCAATATCATCTACGCATCTTAGGATAAGGAAATCGCATTGAAAAAATAATTTAGGTAATTCCATTTAACAATGATAGATAATTATTTTCAGGATGAAAAAATTAAATTGCAACTATTTAAGTAAAAATTAGTTACTCTTTTACTGAGTTATAAAAGAAAGATTCATTTATAGCAATAATTTTCAAACGAAAATAAGTTTTACGTGAAGTTTGCAGAATCAGTAAACTGAAAGCTTTTAAACTTTCTATAAAACTTCTTAAAAAAAAAAAAAAATAAAAAAAGAAAAACTACTGCACAGGGGTTAGATTAAAATGTATACCTTATAAAAATGAGCATACCTGTATACGCTGTCGTCGTAATGAAGAAGAATCCGAAGCGGCTGACTAATGCTGCGCTTTTTCACTTCATGGGCTGGCTCTATGTGAACGCCGTGCACCACCTTAACAGAAAATAATAAATATAATTATATTTCTTTCACAGACTTTTAAGTAAATTTAAATGTTTCAGATTTATTTCATTATATTATTTTTTTCATTAATCGTATAAGCACTATTATACGAAAATAATAATTATATAAATGTTGCAAAAATTTCATTTACAAAAGATGTTTTAATGATTAAATCTCATCGTTTGCATTATCGATTATTGTTTAGACAATTTAATAACATATTTTTATTCAAAACTATATTGACCTACAAAGTAGAGGATTAATAAATCTAACTATTTCTATTTCCCATAATCGTGAAATACAAAGCCAACGACCGCACACCATTATTTCTCAAACCCTTCTCAAACCTCTTCAACGATTCGCTCGCGCTCCTCCACGTCGCATCGAGAAAATAAAGGTAAGATACCCAACCAGGCTCGTAAACATCGGCCGTTCGCCAAGTTATGCGTCGATCAATTCTGCACGCGCGCGAGGATTTCTCTAGCGCTCGCTTTTGCGAATGGGCCCTGAAGGATTCATTCGCAGTGGGGGATTTGCATGGGAATTAACGGCGAGCCATTTTGCGGAAAAGGCCGGGCGAAATCCCCGCGGTCGCATTTTTTACGAGTCCGCCCCCTTCCTGGGTTCTTTTTTTTTTTTTTAGTCGATTGCCAATGAATGAGTCGCGCTTGGACAATTTCGTTTGTTAGTGGTGGTGGGTTTGAAAGTTTTTGGGCTAGGTTATGAATTTAGGAGGTCGGGGGATGATACGGCTTTATATGAGAAATATGGGGTTACATGAATTTAATTGTGTTTAAATAAGTTGAAAAATCTGTCAGTGGTTTATAATTTAATGAATATTTTATATGATGAAAAAAAATTATAAATGGCAGTGAAAAACTAAAGTGATTTGATGTATTTTAAGAGAAGCTTGATGAGAAAACATTTTGTATTCAATAAACTGATAGTAATGTGGATTTTAGAATAATTAATTGGGGATGATAATGTATTCATTTTTTCTCATAAAGAGAACGTATGATTGGTGAAAAATAATTAATTATTCATTGTATAACCAGAAGAAAAATTCATTAATATTTAATGAATGGTTATCGAAGCAAACATTCAGCCGTTATAATGATTTACGTCAATCAACATTTATTGTCGATTCAGAAGTGTATAATTTACTTAAATTTTTGTATATTTCCGGTCGCAAATAATATCATTTATTCATGTCATTTGTGATAAATAATATTTATATTTAAGTATGTATGATTGGTAAACATCTATTTTTGAATATTTTAACAATGTTCCTTGTCATTTCGTAAATTAAATAATGAGTAAACGATAATTATATAACCATTTAATTCAACCATATTAGATCAAATTAAAGCCTTTAACTTTATCATTGTTTGGGGTTTGATAAAAATTAGACCATTCTCCAAAGAAAACGATTTATTTGAAGTTTTTTTTAAAAACATCCAAGTGATTATAATAAAAAAATATATTTCATGTGTACGAGAAAATAATATAATTTTCACGAGAAATATTAACAATAAAAAAAAATATAATAATATAATATGAAGGAATCATAACAAAAATACTGTTTTAATAATGAGGTTTCCTATCGACAACAAAAAGATCCATTGAAAAAAAGCGGATCATTTTTTTCTTTGAATTTGCTATTAAAAAGAGAAAAAACGAGTGTTCAAGTACATAATCACTATCCTTAACTCATTCCAATAACAGAAACTTTTCTCGTTGCACTTTTTCAACAACAACCTCTTTATAATTTTAATACCAAAACACTCCCAGCTGTCCCTTACCGCGTGTAATTTCTTTTTTAGAGTGCCACTTAAAACCACGACGCAATGATTTAGGCCCCGAGGCATGCAAAAATCCATAAAAACAAGCGGCAGGAGCCATGCTGAGAAAGAGAGAGAGAGTCATAAAGATGAGGAACGTAAAATGTATGTAGGGGAATTCCCCGCGCGTCCTTTGAAAAATGGAACGAGAAACAACGATAATGCAAGGTTGGAGATGCACGTGGGAATCAAGAGAGGTTGGAGAGTCAAAGTAAATTATGAATGATTGGGTATGAATCATAGTACAAAGTTTCAAGAGTAGTTGGCAAAAGTTTCAGCCGTAAAATAATTTTTATGTTTTATCATAAATACGTGTAACTCTAAAAATTATCATCTTCGACGATGACCCGAAAGATGATTCAAAAAGAGGATCCAAAATTGTGATACTCTAGTGATTGACTAAAACATTATTGAACTCTTCTATAATTCATCCTCAAATTACTATCTTTTTCAACTTCTAAGTTTAAATGTTGATGATAAAATTGCGAATCACTCGATTTTAAATGTTGTATATCATGCTACGGCATCCATCACATAAGCCCAAATCGGAAACTATTCCATATTTTGTTACTAATTTGTTGCTAATTTGTGTCGTTAATTTCGATTTTGCTGCTCTTGCCGTTTCTGAGAAACAATGGCTACTCCACCGTGATACTCACGCTACGGTAGCCACCCCCAACGAGCAGAGCTAACGACCTCGAGTTTGGCTCTGATTTTGTTGCTAATTTGTTGCTCGAAGATACCGTAGAGACCTTGACCCAAAAACTGGCCGCTGACCCATAAAAGCCGATATGTACCCTTGACCGCATATTGGGGAAATCGAACAAACAATAAAATTCGATTCTATTACAACTGCATATTTTTATGCTAATTTGTTGCTAATTTGTGTCGTTAATTTCGATTTTCTTGCTTTTGCCGTTTTCGAGAAACAGCAAGTTTCAAGAATAGAATAGGGATAACTTAGACTCTATACACCCATCTTGTCCATCATCTGCCTACTATCAACATCTTATCACAACACTTGAATGCTTTCACAAAACTATTCACAATCATCGTAAATCACGTCCAAATATCTCTAGTCACTATACTCCCACACGCTCACATTACACACTGACACAAACGTACACAAACGAACATACATCCACGTACACACACCACAAATACGCTTTGAAATCAAGCTTGCCTCATCGAGCCATCCTACTTTTCTTTTCTCTTCCTCTCTCTCTCTCTCTCTCTCTCTCTCTCTTCCCCGCTTATCCAACCACACAAAGCAACACGCTCGCGTCTGCCTGCCTGCCTGCCAGCTATCCGGAATTCCCGAATCTCCAGCTGGCTCGCTTTAAAACAGCCAGCGCTCGTTCAGGAAAGAGAAACAGTTTCAATTACGAATTAATCGATGCGAGCGCGCGCGGCTGCGAGGAGGCATTTGCAATGCAATTATACGGGCGCACTGCTGGTGGGAGAGAGAGTGAGTGAGAGAGATAGAATAGATAGAGAACGCGAGCTGCCTGCAAGTTTTAATCCGCTATAGTTTTGAGCTACCCCTCTCCTCTCTTACCCCTCCTCCGCGGGTCGAGTTTACGCGCCCCGTTGAGTTTCGCGAGAGGGGGGAATCTGTCTCGGTTCTGCGTGTGTATATACTGTGCTTTGTTTCGTGAGTGTGTAGGTGAGAGGAAGGGATATCGGAGGGGATAGTTTGCTGGAATGAGGATTTTTTTCGGGGAGTAGAGATTTAACAGGGGACTAGAACGATTCTGATCTGCAGCTCTTGATTGATTTTTTTTTTCTCTGACATTCCTTTTTTTCACTCGATTCTGATTAGAAAAGTTGGTTAGCTGGAAAGACTTTATGGAGTAGTGCAAAAGGATTGGTTTTGGTATTGAAGATGATTTATTGTCGATATTTGATTGCTAAAAAATTTATGATTTTAAAAAATTATGATTAACAGAGATGCTTAATTGACTAAGACAAAAGTCGAAAGAAAATGTTATTTATCGTTTCTTAATACCGAAAACTTTTATTTTCTAGAAATTACAGATATACTTAGTTGTAGATATTAAAATTTTAACTTATGATACGCAAACTTCATAACTACAGTAACTATTGATATAACAAAGCAAAATGAATAAATTTAAAAAAAAGAATTTTTTTTTATACATTTGGATTAAATAATTTAATTATTTTAAGGCACAACTCCACAGCCAATCAAATCAAAGTCAACGTTCGCACTTTTTCCACCATCATCCCAGTTCGCAAGTGTTAGTCTCCTTTCGACTCTTATTGCCTCTCTGCCCCTCATTTTGTCTTCTTTTTGTCGTTTCCTTAACGCGAGGACGAAAAGCTCCTTAACGGTAATGCGATACCTCGCAGAATCGTCGACTCCTCGCCACCCTTCTCACTCCCCTCTCTGGATTTTTCTCTCTCGATTTTCTCGCGGCTCTTTGCATTCGAAAATCGCCGAAGTTCCACCACCCCCCAACCCCGCGAGAGAAGTATTCGAGCGATCGCTAACTTCGTTCTTATACCTTTGCGAAGAGTAAAAGGGGGGAATGGATGGAGGAAGAATGGTGCTAGCGAAGAAAGTTGCGGACGTGGTTGTTTTCAAGCTTTTTACTTTCAAGAGTTGATAATTGCTAAATGGTTTTACGTTTAAACGTTTATTTCTTTTATAAACATATGCTGTTGTTGTAAATTATTGTAATGTTAAATTATTGTATATAATCAAACAATTTTCATTTGTTTTTTATATTTTTTATTATTAGTTTAAAAAAACATTAAAAAGATTGTTATACAATAATAACTGTTTTAATTAGTATGAATCATATTTACGTAATAAAAAGTTTTAACATTGTAGTTAGTTTAACCTTAAACGGCATTCAGTTATTATATTGTTTATTCGCGATTTTGAAAAGTAAGAATTAATTAACCATGTTGTAGGCAGAGGTTTTACTGGAAAATGAATGGCTCTGCTAATATATTTCCTGTTCATAATTAAAATGGAAGATTTGCTTGCATTATTAATCCAATTGAAAATTTACTCAATTATACGCATTTTGAACAAGTTGATTGCACTGATTTAATACGTTTGAGTAATTATGATTTTTGCAAGCGTTACGTTACTGTACAATTATTTATAGGAGCTATTCATTTCTCTGATTTATTTGTTTATTTACCTTATAGATGTTTTTAATTACGATTTTATTGAGAATGAATAAATGCTAATATTGTACTGCCCGAAGCAATAAATCACATACATATTTTCCAAGTTTAAAATAATAAATGTTTATAAAACACCATATGCAGTATAAAATTGAAAGCATTTTTAGGTCTCATATTTTATGTTCATTTTAAAGTATAATACAATGTACTGTGTATAATGTAGAGTTCTTAAAGTCGTTAAAGAATCTCATTAAAATAAAATCATGTACAATCCATCCAGTTACGAAAAATAAAGATTGTTTTACATTAAAGATAATTCTCATATAGACCATTATATTAGTTTATTTTTTATCACCGATTTCTCTGTTACTTCTAAAACATTACTCACAATACATCTCGTTTTCTTGACACAACTCCTCATCAAATTACAAGCTCCATCGACACTGTGAGCGAATTCATTATCCTAATTAAACCTCAACCATCATTTTTCTCCTTTACCTTGCCACTCTACTCTAACATCCTCGCATCCTTCACCTCATGCTTCTCCACTTCCTCCTCCTCCTCTTGATACTCTAGCAGAGACAACCCGGAAGCTGCGGTCGCGTCCATCGGCCACTCCATCGACACACACACATATACTCGGAAATCTCGAGAGAAAGAGGAGGCGACCAGAATGGAATCCCGCGTCGAACGTAATCGAGAGACAGAGCGAGTCTCAGAGGGAAATCGAGCGTAAGGAAGGCGTTGGTAGAGAGGGGATTAGACGCGCGAAGGGGTTAATTTGTTTAATGGAGCAACGGACATGCAATGAATGAGTGGTCGAAGTGGGTTTTTAAAATGTGTCTCTGGGTTTTCCTGTGTGGCAGGGTAAAGCGGCGAAGGGATTATCGATTTGGTTAAGCCGGCGGAAAGTTGGTGCGCAGGCAGTTTTGGCGCGGAGTCCGTAAAAATGTGCGTCGGTGGGAGGGGATGTGAGTAGGATTTGGGTCAGCGGTTCCGTAGGCTTCTGTACCTAGGGAGAGGTACCAGGGCGTAACGTATTTAACTTTTGGATGAAGGCCCTGAGTGTAATCTATAGGGCATCGTAAGAGTTTACCGTTAGTACATTGGCAAAGGTGGTGGTGCGAATTTTCATTTATTTTTGAAATTTCGAAAGTTTGCGGACGGTGGTGTACCTTTCATGGTTTCCTTTGTAAATATTATTGAATATGTGTTGTTTGTCGAAAAAGTGTAAAAATAAAATACTATAGAATGAAATATTTACTTTGATTTATTATACTGAAATATTTGCATTGTTCATTTTACGTATCGCTTTTGTTAAAATAACGTAAAATGTCAGAACTCTTCTCCAAATAACTGAATTCCCAGCATCAAAAGAGAAAAAACTTACGAGGAGGAGAAAAGTGAAGCGTACAATGAAATTTAGTTTCATCAAAGTTTCGAATTTCGAGCACTTCGACCCCGTTCGTACGTTCGTTCGTTCGTTCGAAAGAGAGCAGGACGAAACTTAATTTCGAAACATGTTTTCCGACCAATGTAAATAGAACATTGTTCGCGGGTGAAACTTTTCGAATTTCTCCACGCGATAAAATTCTCCCCCCTCAAAAGTAACTGCGCGAGAGTGCCACGACAAAGGCGCGTAAACTCTCGCGCGCGTCTTTATTAGCCAGCATCAAATTAAAAGACAGTCCTCCATGCGCTAATTAAACATCAAAGTAGTGTAGGCGTTGAAAAAGGGAGGCGCCACTTGGGCGAATGTAAAGACGACAATTTCACAATGGCAATGACAACTCGTCGTTACGCGTCCTGCAACAAAAGTCTCGAAAACCTCAGAAGAAGAACAAGCAACAGAAGAAGAAGAAGAAGATCCCTTGCGATCATTCTGAATGCTTTATTAAAGCCTTGTCAGGCTCAAAGAGGCGAAAAATATTTATTATGACGAGCAGCTGTAGCTATTGCCACCGATGTAGTGTCAAAGGGGGCACAAGGAGGGCGTAATGTGAAAGCTCCCTCTGGAGGAGCCAAGGAGAGACTTTGAGATCGTCAAGTTCATCAGGGGCACAGGAAAAGACAAAGCCGCGCACTTTACAAAGAAAATTTCTCTCGCTTGCTCGTGCTCCCTCTCTCTCTCTCTCTCTCTCTTTTTAGTATATATATATACGCATATAATCGCGATCTACCCCGAGGCGACGCGCATGTACACCGTTGAAAAGAGGGAGAGCGAGAGGCAGAGAGAAAAAGGCGAGCACACGAGCGCGCACACGCCGCATTAATACAACTGGAAACTAGAAACGGCTCTTTCAAGCTCTCGTCCCTTTGCGAGCGAGTGAACGAATGCACGTGCGCGCGCGCGCACAGGGAAAAAGACGATCTGGAATGTGCGCGCACGGGTGCAATTTTGCGCGAGAGATAGAGAGGCTCTGGAATTCTGAAACCTTTGTTTATTAAATCAACGAGAATTTGTGTTTTCAGCGCGTGTAATTGCGGCGTTAACGTGCAAAATGCTCGAGAGAGAGAAAGTAGTGTTTAGTGCCCGGGAATTAATGCCACTGCTTTTTGTGACAGGGGGTTTTACGGTTGTTTGCTACGACCCTTTTTTTCATGAATTTTTCTTTTTTTTACTCTCTCTCTCTCTCTCTCTCTTCCTCTCTCTCTTTAGAGTAGCAGCAGAGAGAGAAAGAGCAGTTTGATGAGAATTAATGGCGGTAGTTGTTTAATGCAGATAAAGTGATGTTTTAAAATGTGAAAATTTTATTTACACGATAAATGGAAATGGAGCAAGAAAAATGCGTAAAAAGTAGAATATGTATAGAATATCATTTGTTTTTCTTTTCCCTTTGACATGTTCCCTTTTACAATTTATAATTTTGTCAGTTCATTCATTGAAATTGACTAATGAATCAGCACAAAATCTAGCTGATTTAATCCATCTCTGTAAACTTCGACACAAAAGCTCCACACTATATGTAATTGGAAGAGGAGGTAAATACAAGTTTCAAAGTCATCAGATTCATCCCACATTGAATATCAAAAGTTTAAACTCCTCTCATATTTGTATTTGCTTTTATTTCCACTTGCAAACGGATACTTACTGAGAATCCTTACGAATAAGTTCGAACAATACTTACTACAGCTTCAGTACTGCCAGTGCAAAAACTCTCTCTCTCTCTGCCTCTCTTTCCTACGCTTTGTAATTTCAAATTTTAAACTTTCGACCGCCTCCCTCTCGAGGGACTTACGTGCTGCCGACGAAACCTTACCGGAATCGAGGGGCTGCTCCTTATATCAGAATTAAGGGGCTCGTATGCGAGGAGTACAATGAATTCAAGGCCGAGGAAAGCTCGGGGGTCGAGAGAAGCCCTGATCTACGATGAAAGTTCGCGCAGCGAGGATTTGAGGACATTATCTGTTCGGGCCACGCTTTGTAATTGATGGCGGTAATTTCGTTGGAAGCGGTGAAGAGAGGGGGGGGGGTGGAAGGGGAGATGGAAATAAATTTATCGTTGCCGACAGCGACGGTGGTGAGTCTGGACTTACTTGTGCTTCTTCCACTTCGCGTTTGAGAGACTTTTTTCGGATGCGAAGTTGAGCCTGGTGGGATGGTGTGCGCGGGTTGGTACTTTAATTTTTATCGTGAAGTTGGAAGGTGGAATTTTTGCCGGCGGTAGGATTAGGTGGTGTTAAGTGGACTTTTAAAAATAAGTTTGGGGTGGTGAAATTTAAAAAATTTTGCAATTCGTTTTAACTCAGAGCAATGGATACTAACACTTACATGAATGTTCGCAGTGCGAATCTCGTGAAGTTAAAAAAAACAGTATTAGCTTGTAAAATAAATTTCGATTTACGATGTCAGTTATGAAAATCATGAGTATATAAATCTGAGAGTTTTCACCAAAGACATATTTGAATAGATGGCTCGAAATAATATCAAGGCAAACTTTCACCCGAAACTTTTTGAAGGATCTAAATCTGCCAACAATTCGCTTATTCAGAACTTCTACAATCTCTAACTCAAGATCACATTTCAGACTATTGAATTTAAAGTTTCGGATTATAATAGTATCTTGCGAGTTCAAAAAGGACGATCACCAATCGATACCTGCAGCGAGCATCTCGGCAATCTAATCAAAATTCGGCTTCTGCAAGGTATGGACTTTCTCTGTTAGAACAACGGGGCCAAGCTACTTCGAACTAGCCATTAATTAAACAGTTCATAATCAAACTATAGAGAAGTCCACTTTGCGCTGAGGTCACCGTCTAATGCAAATTTCGAAGGCAGCTGGGAAATTGAAACATTTACCAAATAAAATATAACTGTATAATATTAGGAATAACTGAATAATCATAACAAATTGACTGTGAGATTTGTTATATTTGATGTGAAAGTTCCAGAAATTTAGCAAACATTGACAAATCAATAATTACATATAAGTTTAATTCTCAATGTTTTCCTTATTGATTATCAATCAATGTCAACAAATACACGCATGTATCCAAATAACATATTACCTAGCTTTGGAATCTGATAAATAACTTATCTGGATTTCCACTGAACCGCTATAACCTTTGTACTGTTAAGGTACACCTTATCGCGAGTTTCTAATTTTGCACAAACAATGAGTTACAAATGGCGTTGCTGTTGTTCCCCCGAATTCCGTTTCGCTTAAACAGAGCGGAGAAGGAATACGCAGCATTCGGGGTACGCGACTGAGCTCTCTCTCTCTCTCTCTAGCCAAAGGGTAAATGGCTTTGTATTGTTACTGAGTAATTAGCGAGGCGGTAGAATTGAAGGCATTTAGCCTAGGGCCTTGTTGTTTTATCGTGAGCTAGCGAGCGTCGGTTAAATTAGACACTTCTTTGCGAACGAATTTAACCTCTACCCCCGTCGGCCGACTAGAGATAGCATCTCTTGCAGCGTGACGTTGCTTATTTAAATGCATGTCTTGTTTGCCTCTGTACGCCGTCTTACACGAGAGATAGCAGAGCTTGCTACGGGATAAATTGCTAGCGTAAATCAGAAGGTGGAGGCGATGGCCGTTGCGAGGGTAACGATTACAGGGTTAATATTGATGGAAACCTCGTCGATGCGACGGTAGGCGGTTTATTGATTTTAGTAGCTGGCGCACCTTTTTTTTTCTTTAGAGCACTCCGATAGTTTTGAATTTACATATGCTGAAAAGTTTGCAAGAAGGAGTTGGGTAAGTAGTTTCGGTGAAAAGCTAAATAGTTAGAGGTTAGTTTTGACCAACTTTTAATTCATCTAATTGATCCTAGTGAAGTTGAGTGGAGAAGCTCTTGAATTTATATTGGATTTAAGTTTTTTCTTATATTACATATTACATTTTTAGATCAGTACATGTGTAGTTGAACAATTAATAAAGTATTTTCAAATTTTTGCAGAGAAATAGAACTTGAATAACGTTAATTAGTTTTAATTGACTCTTAAAGATTCAAAAGGGTAAAAGTTTCTACTTAGTTCAAGTTTTAATTGTTTTTCTGTAATTAAAGTACAGAAAATCTAAAAGTAATCGACCTCATTAAAAACTTAAAAAAACATTTGAAGTTATGATCATTAACGTTACACCCAACTATTTCCACTCACTTAGAAAACGTGACACTAACTTTAGAATATTGAAACTAACAACTACAAAGGATGCCTCGTGGATTCTCTAAAAAGGAACAACCTCGAGCGCTACTAGGACCTAAACTACACAGATTGCCACTCCAATTGATAAATTACCCTATCCTCAACCTACCTAAGTTCAACCCACCGCCACCTCTCTCCCAACCGACCTCATCAAAGACACACGCGCCACTATACTATACTCCTCCCGGAAGAAATACACCGAACGCGCTCGACACGCTCCATCAGTGTGATTTCTCTTCGGTGCGCACGCGTCGTTATTATGCCGGTGCGCGTGTACAAGCAACGATCAAAGCTCCGGCAGCTTTGTCTCCGTACGTAGGCGAAACGTCTCCGGAACAAACGGGCAAACACGCTAGCAAACACACGTAAAGAGCATAACCTCCGCGTCTCGCGCGCGCGCGTGTCTCCTGCACACTCGAGCGCTTGCAGTATAGCAGTAGCAGCAACGCACACTGAAGGAGTAAACGTGAGCCTGCGGGGTAAATACACCTGTGACCCGCGAAGCAGCCGCGTTTAATTTCCTTCCCAGAGAGAAACTGCTGCAGGGCGGAAGCGTTCTTAGGGATAGAGTTCGCGTCGAGAGAGAGAGAGAGAGAGAGAGAGAGAGAGAGAGAGGGAGAGAGGTGTGTAGTGCGATACTTTGACGGAAGAAATTCGTCTGCGATGCACGGCTGCGGCGCGATGCTGAATTCAAATGGACTGCTAAGTGGGATCTCACTGGGAGGTGCATACGAGCGTGAGCTGTGTATGTGTGTGTATCCGCATGACGTTCGAGAACTGGCATAGAGGCTTTGAGAGGAAGGTTGGATAAAATGCGGAAATTGCACGCTTGTAAATGGTATTATGATAACAGTTGATTAATTTGGAAAGTTTTCAAGGATAGTAAGTGAGAAAACATAAAATATAGAGGTCAGGAAAATGCAGTTTTCAAACAATCTGGAACTTCAAATTAGTGGAGACTATTCTTTTGATTTCATACAATATACAATAAATGATAAAGAAAATAAAGATAGATTTTAAATTCAAGGGAAGAAAAATCCTTTGAACTCCGGATATCAGTTATCCAGCACATTCTCTAATGTGACACATTCTATACATGACGTGATCAAAGGTATATTATAAGGATAAGAAATATAATATAGGAATTTCTTTGATATTCTATCATCAATCTATGAAGATTTTGCTTTGTTTCTTTAGGTCTATGCCATAAATAATTTTTATAATCATCTGAAACGTTAGGCCCTTCGAAAGGATACCCTGTGACTCCATCGTTGCTAATAAGCTATAGAATAACTCGACACTTAAGCAAGACCGACAGAAAATTTCAATGAAAGCACCTCGTGTGCTTCTCTTCTTCGGTTAATGCGAAAATATATTTCGAAAAGAGAACCGTCATTGCTGCAAGCGTACGTTATTCACCACGACTTCTCTCTTTCTCACATTCAGCTTGCCTTCCACGTGTAATTTTTCCAACTGAATTCAGGAGAGCAGCGAACTTCGTTCTCTCCTTTTCTATCCCCGCCTCTCTCTCTCTCCTTTATGTCCCGATGCAAAGAGCAAGAGAACAGCTCCTCATGAGGGCGATTAAATTTACCACTGATTGCGGATTTTGCGCGAGAAATTCATTTAAGCGGCCTCTAAGTCGTGAATGCCCTCGCTTGCTTGCTCTCCTTTCACCGAAAAAAAATGCAGAGAGAGAGAGAAAGAGAGACCCTTTTAGACTCTTCTGCTGAATTTCTCGACATTGGAGAATGAGAAAGAGAAAAAAGCGAAGGATGAAAAAGCGCAGTGGCAGTGTGGCCCGCGGGAGAGGCCTCTTTTCATCCTCTCTCTTACTCTCTTTCTTTCTTTTCTCTCTCTCTCTCTCTCTCTCTCTCTCGCTCTTTCTCGCTTTCTTTCCTAATAATTCAGTCTGGGGGGAATATAAGAACGCGCGAGCGTGATAAACCCTGGAGTGCGCGGGGGAGCTTTTTCCGGCGACCGGGACGCGCGATTACTCAAAAGCTCGCTCCCACCCCCTGTGCCACGAGGGCGATAAGAATGTCGTAATTTTCAATGACTCGCGCGTCGTGTTGGTAATGAGAGGCTTTTGAGCAATGTTGATTGTTGTGACGTTGTTTTGAGATGTCGTCAAAAGGTGGTGGGAGGTAAAGGCAGGGAAGAAAATAATGCTAATTCAACTTGTTAGCGCCAGTGAAATACACTGTTTGAATAGAAGTTGAATATGTTAAAGAAAAAGTAGAATAAACTCTATTTACAGAAACAGTAATTTTATATTTAAACGTAGAATGCGATACCCACAGTGATGTTATTTAATGATTTGTTAAAAGTTTTCTTTATTTGACTTTGTTCAATATAACTTTCATCATAAAACTCTAGGCAACATGACGACTTTTTGATCAAAAGCCATTTTTTCACTAGGTCTTTTTTAAAAGCTTACCGCGAAAAATCCTCTCCCACCGAGTCATTAAAACGCCACTTTACGCAGTTTTTCACTGGTCTACCGTCACTAAAGCTTGCTAAAAAATGCATACCGTTAATTGAAAATCTTTTTACTCACCTCTCAAAACCGATTAGGTCAATCCCACACTAGCAGCCGAAAAAAATCCCCAGAGTATCCAATTACCAACCTCTGGTGCCCCCAAAAAAGAACTTCATTACACAATCGAATCGCCGCCGCGCGAAAAACGACAATCGAGAGAAAAACCCTCTGGCTTGCGCTTTTTTCCGAAATATTAAAAAACATCAAAGCGGTCGACGCACGAGCGCGCGGTTCGTTACGCGGTCGCTTGTTTTGGCGCCCAACGCCGGGCGCCGAAAGTGAATAATCGCGTGGCAGCGGCCAGAAGGGAATTGAATTAAAACGTCAACGCCCGCGATAATGGGATTTCGCGCTTGGGATTTTTTCGAGGGAGAAGTGTCCGGCTGCTACTGCTGCTGCCGCCGTTTTACTGCTTGCCGTTAACGGCCTCTTTCGCGCGCACGAGTTTTTTGCGATTCTTTGATTGAACGCTGCTGCCGCGGCGCTTTTATGACGATTGAAGCCCGTGCTGCTGCTGCTGCTTTTTTCGCTAGCGGTGTAGGTGTTTTGATGTGCCCCGGGGATGGAAGTGAATAGATCGAATTTAAATTTACGGGAGGTGATGGAATGCGTGGAAATGATGTGTTTGACGTTAGAATATATTTATCTGTAAATGTGGCGAATGGTGCGTCAATAAATACGATTTTAGTATTAAATCTGGGGACGCCTTCAAATATTAAGAATCATATCTATATAGTTATAAAGGGTTTAATAGATTTTATTGTAATTAATAAATGACAGTCATGTTAGGATTATTTGTGGATGTTGTTTATCTTCTAGAAACGTTCTACCCTGAAGAATCCTCAAAACGTAACAATGCGGATTTTAAATGATATTTAGCAAGTTTTATAGTTTAAAATTTTCAACAAATTTAACCTAAACTGAATTAACCTAAACTTGACAAACCCTCTCTAACATTTATTCAACATATTTGCTTACTACCTCATGACCCTGTGTTTACCATCAGAATCCTCACGATCTTGCCTCTCCTAACCAAACAACCTCAGCCTAAACAAAAAACCCCCAAGATTCCTCAAGCCCCCCTCCCCCCGCCCATTCTCTCTGCCTTCGTATCCGTTCTGCTTCACCGCATTTTAGGAATTCCGCGCACACCTGGCTGCTGCTGCTAGTGTACGCCGCTGCGGCGATGAATGCTCGCGCGCACGCGCGCGTAAACGCTGATTACGTATTCGGGGCGGCTCTGCCTCGCCCGACTGTCAATCCGATCGCGGCGGGGCTGAGGCAGGGGCTAAGATTGAGTATGCAGCTCGGTTTCTAAACCGTCGCGATCGCGCGCGAGCGCATAAGGCAGTGATGCAAGCGGATGCAGTCGGAATGAAGATGAAGATGCTAATGGATTGTTGTCGGTTGGGTAATAGTTCGACGCTACCGAGTGAATCATGAGCTCAAGGGGGCCAATGTAGTGGTGTGTTTTGCACGAGGATTTATTGATTAGGAAAATCCTAGATTCTATGGTGAATGGGGTTTCCCCGTTGATTGTGAAGAATTTAGAATGTTTTAGATTATTTGTGAAATCAAAATATATTTGCAACGGATTTGTTATCGAAAAATAATTATTTCTAACTGAAACTAAGATAATCGACCATTAAACGATTATTGTGTATGGTCAGTCTACAATTTATTCAAAAATTCTTATTTTTAAAATATCAGATGGATTATGTTTTGTTATAACTACTTCGTTTTTATTATTATTAAAACGCATGCTACATTTATTGTCTATTATAGGATCCAGAGAAGACCCTTGAAAATGGAAAAAATCTCTTTATATTTTGTATTTTCACGGGAAAATTTTTTATAATTTTACGTATTCTCAACGCTTTTTCATAAATAATAAGTTTACTGTTTCTTCCTCTAATGGGTGAATGAGGGATTTTAATTCTGAGGGATAGCGGTATTTGTATGAAAATTTTAATAAAGACCAGCATGTGCGTTTACAAACAGGAAAATCCGTAAAAGATAATCAAATTATCGAAATGCATAATTCATAAAGCCGCTTTCAACCATAACTTTCCAACAAGGACAAAACTATCATCGCAATCGATACACGCAGCCCCATAATAATCGTTAGACCAAACTCTCCCTTTCCAACCCTTGCCTTTACTAGAAAAATGTTTTCCAAGCGACTCGACGAACGGCTGCTGTTACGTTAGCCGCGTGACGGCGTACGTCTGATAATTCGCGTGCCACGCGCAAGACAGCGACGGAATCCAATTAGACGGATAGACGTAGCACCAGCCGCTCGTCCGTCTGTCCGTCCATCCGTTCGTCTATCCGTTCGTCGAACGGACAGACTTCCACTTCGCTCCCATCATTCCACAAGCGCTCGTTTGCCCTCTCCCTGCCCTTCTTGCCTAGGAATTACATGATTTATGGTTGCTGAGATTTCTGGGGTATCGCGACTGAGTAAGAGAGAGAGAGAGAGAGAGAGAGAGAGAGAGAGAGAGAGAGAGAGAGAGAGAGAGAGAGATGGTTAGGAGGTGATTTTGGAATGTCGTTTGATTCCGGGGTTTAAAACAGCATTTATTCAGTGGTTGTCAATATTTTTGTCTCACCAGAAAATGGTACTAAGATTACTTAAAATTTTCGAATGTAGTCATTTACTACATTGTTCAATCATTTTATATTTTAGTGAGATGTAGGGGAGAATTTAATGTAATTGTAGTTCATGAGTTTTTGTCTAGTACATGGGAGGATATTCTAGATAGTGTAATTCAAATTTTATCTTTAATCTCTATATTCACGGTTAATTTAATTTCTTTAAATAGAATTCATATAACTCAATAAAAATTACTGGTCTCAGATCGTAAAGTTCAGATTTTATCTGGTATAGGAGCCGATATTCAAAATTAATTAATCTTCGACTTTCTAATTATAAAGTCTTCTTCAATAACTGATAAATTGGAATTGCACTTACATTATCCCGCAATTTGATTAATGGTAATCTTTTCTTTGACTCACCTAGAACAAAAAGTAGAGAAACCATAATTAATTTAAGAAATAGAAGTACGAAACTAATTCAAAGAATATTTTGAAATTATTTTCATTCTAACCAGTATAACATATTCCAAGAATGTACAATCAATTACAGTACACATTTCAGTCTCTCCAGAGACTCAATCAACTGACTGTATTAAATTACCTTCAACATTATGGAACCTGTTTTCCATTAACCTAAAGTCTCCAACTAATAACCACTTAATTTCCCTTCCTTACACCTCAGAACATTCACCTTAAAACAATCTCCTTTACTATCTACCTCTCCACCTCATACATCACTCTTATCATGTCTCTCAATCTCATAACCCACGAAATACAATAAATAACCATAATAATCCTCACGGCCTTCCAGGCGCAATTCCGACTAGCCCCGCGGGGGGGGGGG
>JAWWEQ010001215.1:54419-65276 GCA_035583055.1 Torymus tubicola
CCCCTAGAACCACGCCCCCCCCCCCCCCCCCCAAGGCGCAAAATTCAGCAGCCCCTTAAGGGGCATATTAATGCGGCGTCGCCGAGGCGCCTGTGTGATGTACGCCACAGCAATATTGCAGCGCATGCCGCGGATTCTGCGTGTCTCCGGCTCGCCACGCGCGTCTAATCGAGATGCGCGCCGCGTGTTCATGCGGCCGTAGGTGCGGTTAGGCAATGGCTGCGAGAGAGAGAGAGAGAGAGTAGAGTTTGGGAGGTACGAGAGGAGAGGACTATTAAGCGATGGGGTGGCAGTGAGAGGAGGACGGGGGGGGGGGGATGTTTTGTCGGGAGGTGTGGATGGGGTTGGGGAGAGGTTGCTTCAATGATGCTTTTGAACAACGTAAGATGGAGGCTTTTAGCGTAATATCATACGCTATTGTTGCGTGAAATTGATTTTTGTAAGAAGTCTTTTGATTCGTGGAAATATTTTGCTTTGGAATAGAGCAAAAATATAGTCAAGGTGAAAAATAATTTACTTTTTCAGATATTTATGTTGTTTAAAAAAATGATTAGGTATTAAAATAATATATTCATAAAACTGATTGGAAATAAAGGTATACTTATCGGTACCAATACGGATAATAGATATTCGTAAATACAGAAATGTATATAAATTCTTCCAAAAATGTCACTTCTACTAAAAAATGTATATAATATATGCTCTACTACCAGTTTTATCATGACTTTTTTACGTACATTATACATGATCTTTCATTATTTAAAGTTTTTAAAAAAGAACCTAAAGTTAGAAAAAATTTCTTTTAACATTTAAAAAAATATTGTTAAATTTAAAAACGAAAAAATATATTTAAACATGAATTAATGAGAAATAAAGTTTTTTTTTTAAATAAATCCTTATTTAACGAGCACTTTAATATTTGCCTTCACAAAATTTGCCTCGTTTATTTGAAAGCAGAGCTAAATATTTTATGAAAAAAGCTCGACGAACTATACCGAGTGCAATTTTCGGAAAGCTCGCCATCGAATTAGCCCGCGAGCGACTGGGAAAAATTGGCAAAGCGAAATGAAATCCCGTAATGGATCTGAAAAAGGGAGAAAATGTGGACGAGAAGGAAGAGGAAAAAATTAGAGAGAGAGAGAGAGAGAGCGCGAAAGAGAGCAGACGAAAAAAGAAGGCATGCCGAAAAAACGTTCTCGCGGCTCGGTTGTAATGATAGCGACGACTTTCCATCCTTCCCCCCGTTCCTTTCACTCCCAGGGAATATCGAGAGAAAAAGATTCCTCTCGTTGCTAATGCCCGCCGGGCTCGGAGACAGTTCTTTAAAAAATTTTTGAGGGGGAGAAAGATCTTGGCGCAGGAAAATATTCATGCGAGTGAGAACGCGAATGGAAGAGTTTTTTTAAAGCCTCGAACTTACTATAAATAGGATTCAGTTTTATTAGAAAAAGACTAGCATTTATAACCTAGTTTTAGCTTGTTAAATATGAAATATACATTCCTACTTTTTTTTTATTAAGATTATAATGAAGTTTACCGTGGCTAACTTGTCACAATTAATTAAAGTTAGTATAAACATAAAAAATGTTTCCGTATTTTTGTGCTGAACTGAAATAAATATGCATTAGACTTTTTCATATGTACTGGAACTCAATGGAAAAGGCAATGTATACATGTGAGCTAACCGATATTAATTACGTAAGTAACATTACCAAAATACCTGTGTACTATTATTTTTCCAATAACACTTTATTAAACATTGGAATATTGTCAATTAGCAATATTGGAATAAAAATATCCTTTTTAATTAAAGACAAAGGTTACAATGGAAATTGTAAATTAATAACCAATGTTTTACAAATGTACATAGCGTACACTTTTAATTAAACCACTGCAAATATTGCTCTTATAATTTTTTATTATTTTTAAATACCACTATTAAAATTAATGTTTATTTTTTTCCCCAACCAGTAACGGACCTTATAAAATTTACATTACATTCTCAACCTTTTTGTATCAAAAGACTTAAAAATACGCTTAATGAGAACAATGCTAATTAAAATAATTAACAACGGCATTATCAGGCAAATCCTCAGGCAACCAACCGCAAGAAAACGAATTCCCATAAATCACTGATCCTCGCCACCACAACTGCGATAGCGCGCCCCATAATCACCCTCCTCATTCATCATGCTGACGAATCAACGCGCGGCATCGAATATTCTTCCCACTCCTCTCCTCCCTCCCATCCACCCTCGAACACAGAAGATTACGAGCTGTTTACGCCCGGCACAATGCACCGGTCTGATAAATTTCGACCACCACCACCACCACCGGTGGTTGGATCATCATCGTCATCAGCAGCAACAGCAGCAGCAGCAAGGAGTAGTAGTAGAGGTTCGGTACCCAAAATTTCCCAATCGCCTGAAATTGACCGCCATAAAGTCCACACAGACGTACACCCGATATATACGAGGTACATGCGTATTGTTAATCATTAGCAGCGCTTTGCCCTCTAACGCACGCACGCATATACGTAGGTACGTACGTAGGCGCATTACGCGTCAGGTGGTAAGAGGATCAGGCTCGTATATTACTCGCGTGAGTTATGCGCTGGTTATCGAGGCAACCGTTGCCGCCGAGCTAGCGAGGCAACCTCTCTCTCTCTCTCTCGCTCTCGAGTTCGGTCATAATAAACCGACGGGCAAAATCATCATCATCAGTGTGCTACCGCTGCTGCCACTGCCGCTGTTAGCCGGTACGTCATTATCATTAAAATTACGACGGTCAATACCTGGAGGGGCCAAAACAACCGAAATTCATCAGCGATTTCGAGGTGAAAATTTGCTAAATTCTGGCTCTCCATACGTGTATATGTATATATATATATAAGTGCACGTGTCCTGTATAAACGTGAAGCATGGCTTCAGGGTATTTTGTGCACTGGAAATTTCCACCCTGATGACGACGGAGAGTTGAAACGAGAGACAAACGAAGCGCGAACGAGGATTTTAATTACTCGAGGAAGATGAGAGAGAGAGACGTGCTCTGAACGGTGAGGATAATTGATTTTGGAATTAATTGTAGACTGTAACTTTGTGTATTTTGCCGGGAGGTGAAGGATGATTTGCATACGGTAATGAGGGCGCGCTTTAAAAGAGGACTAGTAGTTTTCAGGGACGATATGTATATACGATAATACGCGAGGATGTGCTGGATGTTATCCATGTTCCTAATAGATCAATGACTAAAGTTAAGTTGACTCGACTTCTATTGCTACCCCGTTACTTGAATAATATATAAAATTAAATGGGTCTGAATTGGTCTTTAAAATTTGATTGTACAGAAATATATTGTACCACTTTCCATGATTTTCAATTCAGTGTAGAGGCGAAAATGTAAACGATTATTCGCGAGAATATCAATTTAGTTCGAGAGGATTTCAGTGTTAGTCTGAAAATAGAACGAGTTAATGGAAGTGAGGCAAAATGAAATTTCAATGGAACATTTGGCAGATTAACTAGTTTAAAATAAAGTGATGCAAAGCAGTCTATTTGAGGAGACCAATAGAAATGATTAATTATCTCGAAATGCATATATTCTATTGAGCTGTATATTGTTCCATTATCAAAGTGTCATACTAATCTAATTAAAACTCCATTAAAACTTCTAATTTTTAAGAATACCAAATCACTAGGGAGTAGACCAAATAAACTAGTACTTTCCCAACCACAATAACATCCATTCCACCTGACGCTGATTGTGTACATCAACCACTTCGAACAATCGTGGGAGTCGTGCACGCGTCATTCAAGCCTGGCTGACCGTGTGTGACTCGCAAACTTAACCGGGACAAAGGTCCCCTCTCTCTCCCTCTCTCTCCCTCTCTCTGCTACTGCTAGTATCGGAGATTTAGGGAAGGGCTTGACGCGTCGAGCCATTTGAGCTTGTGCATACACACACATACACATACATGTACATCGGCACATATAACGGAGCGTTGGCTTGTTGCCCATATACACGTTGATTCGATTCCTCGATCGTGTAGGCCCACACGACCAAAGCCCTTAAGGCAGGCACCGGAGGTAAGACGATACACAATGGACTGTACTGTCGCTTCCCTCGGTAAATACGTCTGGGCTGAATTAGAGGGAGAGAGAGAGAGAGAGAGTAGATGGAGGGAAAGGGAGAGAGGCAATGAAAGTAAATCTGGTGGGTTTGGTTGGAGTTAATGGTGAAATTGATGACAATAAAGGCAAAGGATCATCGTAGGGTTTAGGTATACAAATGGTTAGTATCGTTAAA
The DNA here is from genome assembly GCA_035583055.1 of Torymus tubicola. Classification (NCBI taxonomy): domain Eukaryota; kingdom Metazoa; phylum Arthropoda; class Insecta; order Hymenoptera; family Torymidae; genus Torymus; species Torymus tubicola. The sequence goes on from JAWWEQ010001215.1 coordinate 58,725, forward strand.
AAATTAATAGCTCTACTAAATAAGATTTAGTTGTATTTGGAATGTGTTCGTTATGTTGGAGTGTTAATTCTATCTGGACGACAAACAATGATGATGTAAATTAATATTCATGAATCCCTGAATTAACATCTCCTTATCATATTCGTGACGAGCGCTACCGTGATAAGATATTTCGTGTTGCGTGTAATTATATACAATGACAACGGTGATTAAAAAGCAATTAATCCTTCATTCACGTGGTTCTTTCCTCGTATAAACAGCCAAACACCACTGGTACACAATACTTAAGCTTTGCTACCAAACTGCTTTCCCTTTCCCTTCGCTCTCCATCACCGATATATCTACGGTCTCAATTGGCAACGCCTACGCCTATACTGCGTTTACATCCCTCCCTCACTGCCCTATACGTATATATGCACACACGCAGCTGAGCGAGCTCCCGGACAATGCTTGCCGTGTAAATTAAAGCAATTTGCACGTTTCCGTGCCCTTTGCCCTATCCGTCTCTCTCTCTCTCTCTCTCTCTGTGTTTCGCATGCATCGTTTCTTCCCCTCTCTAGCTCTCTCTCCTGCCACACACCGCGACGTACGGCGGCGAGGATACGACTAAAGTCGGATCATTAACTCGCTGATCAAACACGCAGAGAGAGAGAGAGAGAGAGAGAGAGAGAGAGCTACCCTGGGTTTCGCGTCTCTCTACCTCCTGATGGGATTTTCATGATTTATAGGGTCAACGTACGGTAGTGATGCGAACGTAGACACAGGTCGGAGTAATGGGAAATCGATTAATTGTAGCTGGCTCGTGTTTGCAATATGATTGCTAAATAAACGCTTTTAAATTACAACGCCTATGCAGCAGGACATTGTGGGCCGTTACGTCCGAGGCTTTTGTACTGGAGACGGGAAAAATAAATGAGGCGATGGCCGGAGGTCCCTAGTACAAGCGGATTGTGTGTTCGAATGTTACGTAGCATGTGGACCTGGCAGAATGGAATTAATTTGACATGGAAACGAGATTTTTCGTTTATTATCTTCAGGAAACTGGGTTGAAAATGTCTAAAATTGTGGTTTGGTAATTTTTTAAACATAATCCCGATAATGTGGCAGTGCTGGAGTAGTGAGAATATTATTAGCGGGGTTTTTGGATTGGAAATATAGCTAATACCTGATAGAGGCAACAGAACCTATTTTATTTACGAGGCAAATCTTCGATAATAATGATGATGGTACAAAGCCATCTATAGTCGGGATATTCGTATTAATGCAGTATTAAACAATAATACCTCCAATAGGGAAATCCTAATTGAGTATTGTTCGGTCGGATGATAAGTCTACTTGTTTAGGTAAATAACAAAAATAATACTGACGATTATAATAATACCAGAGTTGAGTTTCAACATTACACATGATTAAGCTACTAAATTTAGTGATAAATATGAAGATTCATATTAAATAATACGGTTTTTTATTATTATTTTAAAGGGTAACTTTTGACTGATTACAATTTTTTCGTAGCTGGGTTTAAATGAATATTAGCAGTAAGTCTATTTTATGAACGATCTTGAGATTTATTATTTATCCATATTTTTTTTCGGTACAATTGGATAATATTAAATCGGTTAAAAAAAATTAAGAACTATATGTAAAAGTCACATTGCATATTAAATTAAAGATTATGAATATTTTTAATAATCAATACAATATTACGTTATAATTTAAACTGATCAGGAATAATCTCAATATGAACCAACTGGCTCCATAGCTCAGTTGGTTAGAGCGTCGTGCTAATAACGCGAAGGTCGCGGGTTCGATCCCCCCTGGAGCCAATTTTTTTTTATTTTTAAAACATTGGTTAAAGTAAAATTTGACTATGTAAGTAATTTTTGACAATTAAATTTATAAAAAAAAATTTTATTTTGATTTAAAAATATTTCGATTTTTGTTTAACACGATTAGGTCAATATACATTGACTTACATAGCTACGATTATTATTAAATATAACGCACATTTAAACCTACAATAAATTGTACTTAATTTGTAACTTTTAGATAAGTACTAATTCCAGCTGTCTTATTGCTATAACCCATATCTATCCGTTCCCACTTACGTAATCACATCTAATAATTCAATTTTAGCCATGCGTTTCTCACGCTACTTTTCGCATCTTACATAACCTTTTAGTCACATTCCAAGCACACTTCTCTCGAGAATTAACATTTTTCGCACGCGCATTTTATCTCTCATTATCACCAGCACACCGCTACACATCCAATCCATTCAGCTATCACCTCTACAAACAAGCTATACCAGTACTATCCAAAGCCAATAAGCAAACATACACACACACAAACACACAGCGACTTAGTCTGTATACGCGTGTGCGCAAAACACGAGCGGTTCCCTTATCAGATTCATGCGGCTGGCTAGCAGCAGCAGCAGCAGCAGCAGCGGCAGCTTGCAAACGCGATTATCCGAGCGAAAAGAGCGACCTCCAAAAAGTCCAATTAATCCCCCTCTCCGTGTCGGCTCAAAGGAGATATACAGAGGTAAAGAGCTGTGGGGGAGAAGATCTTCCCAGGATAACGTTTTTTGCGCTTGTACTCGCGCGTGCGCGCGTCCGCTTGCTCGGCGAAATTCAATCTGGCCGCGTTTATTAGCCTTTAAACACTCGATAACGCGGCTTTGTTCCGCGTTAATTCGAAGGCAAAAACGCGCAGTTTGTGCGCTTAATCGATTCGTTTTATTACTCTCTCAGTGCTCTGATGCTCTTCCTGCTCTTCTCCCTCTCTCTCTCTCTCTCGTTATTTTTGGCGATGCAGTATAGATTTGATTCGCTCGAGTATTCTTGAGAGTCAGTTTTTGCCGGTGCATATTTGTTTTTGTACGAAAATGGAACTAAAGGTCGTTTATCGGTTAATTATTTAGCGAAATATATAGCTGATATCGTTGCAGTATACCATTTTTAAGTGAAGTAAATATTATTCGCTTTAAAGTCCATTAATGCTGTTTCGCACAATAAATAAAATATAAATTCACATTTATCTTTGTTTTAATGTGCATAATTAAATATTAAAATCTTTGTCCGAGATATACAAATATAAAAATGATTTTTTTCTCTGGCATTAGAACTTTATACATTTAAAAAATTTTGATCCGTTAAAACGCTGATAAAATGAATTTATCATCTGATCCGACTAAATAAAATCGTATAGAATAAACAAATGTATAGTAAAATCATGGCAACTTCGTGATATTAATTGCAATTCCAAACCGAACTGCCGAAAAAGCAAACCAAAATGGAAACATTAACGGTCCCGGATTCGAGTTCATGTAGCGTAAAACGCACTCTCTGTGCAAGCTGTTACAAATTACTCCTTTTTTCCTTCTCTCCCTATGTTCTACCCTTCCCCCCTCTTCCTCTATCTCTCTCTCTCTTGTTCCCTTCTCTATCTCCTTTTGTTCCACTCTCGCCCGGTATTCGAATCGTCAATTAACCCCGCGTAAACCACCTGACAAAGCAAAACGCGCGCGTGCGGCGCAACTTTTCCGCGCTCGCACAATTTTCCGCAGCAGTGCGCGAGTTTCAGCATTTTCGGCTTTAATTATTATTTTCCACTTGGCTGTCACACTGCGTGCATCGTCGTCGTAGGATATATAGTTTAATGCGACGTTAAAAATTTCAGTTGTTGCGCGCAGATGGTATATTAAATTAAAGACACGAAGAGATTTTCTAATTTTTCATTATCGAATGCTACGACTTTTTCGGAACTTTAAATTAGGCGGAGTGCCGGTTGCGCGTCGAAGTTCAGCAGTATAGCCTCGTTGTGTATAGCGTACGTACGGCTGGCTGTGTGTACGAAAAGTTTTGACGTGAGTTTTTTAATTAACGACGAGCGCGATATTTTTTTCCCAACTGGAGTTACGTTCTGCGGAGATGGCGAAAAATTTACCCATCGCACGTTTTAATTTTGCAGATTTAATTTAAAATTTTTGCAAAAGTGCGCATATACAGAGATGGAATTTTGGTGTATACGAATTATACCGTGAACTTCAGTCCACCAGTGGAAAATATTATCTGTCAGGGGAATAAAATTATGATACAAGCGATAAAAATATTTTAAGTTCATCTAGAAATATTTGACTATCATACTGCATCTAGTTTGCTAACGACAAGATTTTTTCTGTTGAAAATTTGATGTCTTATTTAATTACGTAATACAAAATTTTTAATTTAGAATAAATGATAAATTTAGTATATTGGTGTAATTATAATTTAAATCCATGTTTAGTTTATAAAAATTTTGTATGTCTTAAAAAAATAGAATATATTTCAAAAATATAATATCAAAATCTACTGTCGATACAAATCAATTTGAAATACCAAAAACTCCCACTCCCTCTGCATACTTTACACCCAACAAAAACTCAACAACAGACAGACACAGGAAGAGAGAAAGAGAGGGAAAGGGAACGAGAACGGCAGAAAACGCTTCCGCGACCGAAGTCGAGCGCAAAGCGGCTTTTCCCGCAGCAGTAGCAGGAAAAGCCGCTCTCCCGTTGCTACTACACTCTCTTCGCCCGAAAAAGCGAGTGAGAGAGATACTCACATACATACATGCAAAAGGGACAGAGAGAACGAACTGCCGCGTTTTCAATAAAGACCGGAGAGAGAGGGAGAGAGAGAGTGAGCGTCGGATGCAGCGGCGAGATAGCACCCAGAGTGTACATTTGTTCCGGGCTCGCGCCCTGATTGCGATACCTGTGTGCGCGCGTGTGCTCTTGTGTTCCCTACCCCATCCCCCTAGGAATGCATATTTCAGGCCCGCGCAGCTCGCCGACAGATTTATCGCGACGGCGCTTCTCGGTCATTTTTTTTTCGCGCCACCCCTGATGCTGCTGCTGCTGCGGAGCATGCGCTTTTCTTCTCTTCTCTGTCTCTCGAGCACACATACACACACACGTTTGTAGGACTACTGGCTTTTTCGATTTCTTTGCGGGAAAATGAATGGGAAGGATTCGTTCTTTGGATTGTCTGGGGTAGTTTTTCTTCTAGAAGGTGGAAGCGCTGGAATTTGTTTCTCCGAGGTGGAAGTGATAAGGTTCGGATTGGAAATTGAATTTTGGCTGTTGCTTTTTTGACGTAGTAAAGGTGCCTGTTTCAAGATAAAGATTTTGTTTTTTATGTTTATGTAAATTTTATTTATTGGGTTACATAATTATCTATACTTGTTATATTGAAAATATATTATTGTTTTTTTACGTTTTGCGTGATTAATCAAAAATATTGATTTGAAAAATAATGATCGTTATTTTGAATATAATATTTATTTGAATTGATAATCTGATGATATCTTGATAAAGAATTTAATTAATCCTTCAAATTTTTGTCTTTATGTTTTCGGGTTTTGAAATTTCTTTTTTTATATTTTCTTACTTTATGATTCCGTAAGCTCAAAATCGTGATTCTTAATTTTTCTATCGCGCGTTTTCTACTTTGCGATTTTCTAAATTTTGAATTGTACTTTCTATTTTTATTATTTGTAATTTTAATATTTATGTTAGCGGTTCAATCGATTCAATTATTTCTATAAATATATTTCTGTATTTTCATTTTCTGATAATCGTGCTTTTTGATTGAAACGCATGGGACAGGCGTGCTTCTATTAACGAGGCATGTGCTTTCTATTTCTAATTTTCTGAAGGGTAAGGCATCTAACTTAGCCTTTCGAAATATTTAGACCCACCCTAAAAATAGAACTATCACATTGTTATATAATCGTTGTATCGGAATATAAGTACATATAGAGTAAAGAAGATTTTTTAGAATGTGGTTATCTATAACGTCAATATGAGCCATTCGGCTCCATAGCTCAGTTGGTTAGAGCGTCGTGCTAATAACGCGAAGGTCGCGGGTTCGATCCCCCCTGGAGCCATTTTTTTTATATTTAATAATAATTTATTTATTAAAAATTTTATAATGTAATATTACGGAGATAAAATAATATTTAGTAAAAAAAAATTAGTTTCTAATAATTTAATTTTTTATGTTTTATAGTAATAATAACTAATATTTTTCCATTGTAAATTGTTATACAATGATTTTTTTCTCTTGAAAACAATTCTATTTTTCGTCATTCAAATTATTGTAAAATATTATTAATTATTGGTAATTTAAATCTGGTTGCAAAATATAAAAAAATATTTTTTTACTTTTATATTATTCATGATATATGATATAACAAAAATTTTAATTTCTGTAACGTGATTTATCACGTAGGTGAAAATTATTCTTAAAAAATTAGAAAGAAAATGCAAAAACTTTATTTCGATAGGTTTAGTGGTCATTTATTATTGACTCACAGGATTCTAGATTTTTAAATTATAAACAAAAAATGTATAACAATGAGTACGAAAAAAGAAATTGATTTATTTTTCAATACTTCCTATATTACGAATAATATAAAAGTTAAAAAAAATATTTATTTATTTATTTATTTATTTATTTATTTATTTATTTATTTATTTATTTATTTATTTATTTATTTATTTAT
>JAWWEQ010001374.1:0-64749 GCA_035583055.1 Torymus tubicola
TTATACATACTCATATTATAAATGTATAAAAGGGTTTATGCCCGTACAATTGAAATAAATAAATAAATAAATAAAAACACTGTTTAAGCATAAAAAAGAAATATCAGAAATATGTATATATACAACTTTTATTTACTTATTAAAAATAGTAAATCTTTTATTTTCCTGCACAATAAGTTCTATCACACTTGATCCTTGTTAGACGTTATCCAAATAGTAATTGGTTTATTGTAAAATTGAATTGAATGTAATATTTTATAAATTGGATTCTAAGAGACTCGTGTTTTATAATAAAAATATCGATAATAGAATTTACCTTTTCAAACTGTATTATATTGAATGAGTAATTATAATCATAATTTTATAAGAGAGATGATGCATCACGTGGTTGGTAAAAATTTAATTGATGACGTTAATCACTAATTTCAAGCATCACTATGCTTGAAATTGTACTCCAATATTCTGTTAGAACCAGATTTAGCCAGGAGTGATATTACAAAATAAACACAATTAAAACCACACAAAATTTATTTATATATAATATATAAAATCAATTTTCTCTATTCAATTTGTTCCCATAAAAAAAATAATTTAATTTTCGCTATCCAATAACATAAATACTTTTACAAAAAAAGGCAATTGCTTTAAAAAACCAGAAATATAACTATGAATGTGAGTGAAAACAAACCATTAGCAATCAGCCAAATATTATTAAACCTTTTTGAATCCTGAACGTTGATTAACAGTTGCAATTGCGTTTATTAGCAAACATCCGCGGGCACGTGGCGGCAGCATTATTAGCGAAATCGAGCGAGGGAAACGTACACTGTTCGTCTTGAATGTATTCCAATGAAATCAAATGCAGCTGTTGCGTGCACCATATATACATGAATGCTACTAATTGTAAGACCGCAACACAACCAACATACCGACGCCAATTTTCGTAGCGATGAACGCGCGCGCGCGCGTACACCCACGCGATGATGTTACCAGGATCAAACGGATTATTCATTACTCGCTTGCTCTATCTCTCTACCTCTCTCAATCTCTCTCTCTCTCTCTCTCTCTTTCGCTTTCTAATGTATATGACTCAGGTTTCGGGAAAACAATTACATCTGATTAGAGTATGTTTGATGTTCTGTAATTAGGTCATATCGCATAGCTTCATTTGTGGTGAGTTGAATAATTCAAACCAAATATAAATAATAACAATATGGTTTGTTAATAAAAGCGCTTGGATAAATCATAAATACAAATCTTTTTTTTATCTAACATAAATTCTATATTCAAAAAAAATTTATTGCCATTCGAGACAACGCACTGTATAACATATTTCAATGTTCTTTTATTCTCAACCACTTATACTATTACTATATTGTAACGGTCACTTCTCACCAATACCCTCACCACCAAATATACATTCCCCCAATTCAATATAAAAACCTCCACCTTGATGGAAATAATTTTCCCATTCAATTTCAAAACGCCGAAATGATTAACTACTCTCTAAACGCGCGATACAATCTTCTCTCCGCTATATATATATATATATAGAAAAAGCTATGCGCTATCATCCCCTATATATGCATACGCATATATACACATAGTAACGAAAAAAAAAACGATCGGGTTTCGCATATCGCTGGCCTCTGCCTCGTTCTATGAAATATGACGATCGTGCAAATCGTCCCTACGGTTAGTCGCAGAGCTTTCTCCCCCCCCCCCTCCCTCCCCACGTCTCGCCGGATGCGAAAAGTCTCGGTGCGCTTTCAGCGAGGGATTTTCGTCGTACCCAGGATTTTCCGCAGAGGAGGAAAGAGAGAGAGAGAGAGAAAGGAAGATCGACTTTTGAAATTTATATCCCCGAATATACCCTATATCTATATACATATACACAAATACCGCCTGTGCGTGCAACACTACTGTCTCTCTATTGTATATAAAAGAAAAAATACACGCGCGCTCGCACTTTATATAGCTTTTTTTCCTACGTTTCTCCCGCTTTTTTTTGTCGTTGCTTCGACATTGATTTTCCAACCTGACAGCGTGGCGCACCGGGGCTTCTTTTCGACGGACTGTACGTTTTTGTAATTCAAATCCAAAGTTTCGCTAAAAACTTTGGCCTCGTTGAGGGAAATGCTTCTCTCCCACTGGGATTGAGAGAGAGAGAGAGAGAGAACGAGCGTCGCATAATCAGAGCCTCAACTTCATCAAATTTCTCGTCGTCTTTCTCTCCACTCTGCAGAGCCTTTGTCTTGAGGTGTGTGCATTTCTGCCTCTCTCTCTCTCTCTCTTTTTCACGCGCGCAAAGCGAGACGAGTTGCGAACAATTTTTAATTTGCTGAAGAACCAAGGCACAAGCGAACGAACTTTTATAAGCTTTTAAGAAGTTTTGTTTAATAGTCATTTTCAAGGCGGTTCAGCCGAGAGCCGACGAGATAGAAGAAAAGAAATAAAGAGCGTGTTCATTACTAATTTTTATTATCACCGAAATCTCTATTTTTTTCTTAATTAAAACCAGCTTGGGAAAGTTCTTTTTTATTGCTTTCTAAAACGCGCGTGAAGAGAATAATTCATAGAAAAGATCCTCTTTTAACATACGGCGGCTTGTTATTTCTCGGAGAAACCGAATTAAGATAATCTTAATATTTTACTTTGTTGAAGAAATCCCAAAATTTTTACATTACACTCGTATTCATTTCTTCCTTTAACAAATAGAAATACAAAATTTATTTGCTAACTTTTTTGACCTATAGAACATGAAAATATTATACAGCCTCTTGATTACTACGAAGGTATATTAAGCGTAAGAAGCGCACGAACGAACATAAAAATGTAGCGTTCCCTAATTCGGCAGATCCAAGATTAAAGGACATCTTATCAGAACAGTGGCTTCCTCATCCTTAGCTCTTCGCTTCACTTCTCTCGACGAGACCGCATTAACTTTTGCTTTCAATTTCGAGAAGCCGGCAGCTCAATCTTCACCATAAATCTCAGTCCACTTAGACTCGCTCGTTCGCTTGGCTTTTCACACGGTTCCTCAAAAATTTCACACCACTCATCTCCGAAATCCGTCATACCTTATACCTCTCTCACTATCATAAATCTCAGCGTGTTACGCAATCCCGGGTGATGATCGCTAGCAGTCAGGGGTCTTCCCTCTCTCTCTCTCTCTCTCTCTTTCTCTCTCTCTCTTTCTCTCTTCTTCGTCTATACCTGTTTACCCGTATAATCACTGACGATGATAAGAGACCGACGTTGCGCGGGTCGAGGAAAGAAGATGAAGAAGAAAAAATAAGGGACTAATTGCTACTCGTTTGCGCCTCCCTTGTATCCCTCCTGCGTAGCCTTTGTCCTACAAAAACGAAATATATATGGCCTCAGCTGGTGACTTTCGTAAGGATAGTGAGTGAGAAGGGGAACGACAACGACGACGACCTCGACCTTTAACGGTAGAACCGTCGTATAGCGAGAAGAAGAAGAAAAAAAAAGGTCGAGAAGAAAGAGAGATGGCGATGACGGGAAGAGGAGCGGAAGAAGAGACTGGCGCGTGCACGATCTTTTGGAAGAACAATGAGAAGACCAGATGTGGAACAACGGAGAGATTTTCCAAGAGGGAGTGAGGAGGTATAGATGAGGGTCTCTTCTTTGAGAGCAGTTCATATTGTTGTTCAGGGCTTCGAGGGTTGTTTCAGTTAAATGGTTGATAAATTGTGGAAGTTTTATATATACTTGAAGAAAGAAATTTGTCATTTTGAAAAATCGAACAGTGATCGTTCGCAATACCGAATTTTTCTTATATAAAATTTATGAAGTATTAAATTAACAAAGTTAAATAGCAAAAATAATCTTAATAACAACAAATATCTAACACTTGTCTAGTTTATAAATTTAATCTTTTATAATTTATTAGTTAAATCAGTTTTCTTATTTTTAACGAAACAATAGTTTGATATAAATATATTTAATAGAATAAAGTACAGATTTATGTAAATAACGAAAAGATAAATTTATCTTATCTTATTTTTTATGTAAGAAATCAGATAAAATAAAATTTTACAAATTCCCGTATAGTGCTGAAACTAATTTCATCATTAGAAATTTTATAATTTACCAATTTATACAAAATAAGATTCTTAATCAAAATTTAAGATTATGGTAAAATCATTGTATGTAATAAAAATAAAAAACGATTTGGCAAAACTATATTTAAAAGATTAGATCTGCAGATACCATTAAACCTATATAAAAATCATAAAAACAACTCAATTTACAAAATATAAAGTCTGAACTTTTAAATTTTATTAAAAAAACGGAAAGTCGTTTTTCTTTCAGATTCAAACTAATAAATTAGTACATCGTAAATAAGCAAACTGCAGTTGAATTTCCAAACGAAACACTATGAACCAACCCTCAGACACGCGACCAGACCTCGAACACCAGGATCTCTGAGTTTTTCCACGCCAGGATAGACACGCGTGCGCCACGTCATCACCTTTCCTTGCATCCCTTTTTTTCTCTCTTTCTTTCTCTCTCTTTAGTTTCCCTGAATACCAAGGGCGATGAGGGTCCGCGCGCGTGCGCTTATAGTGTGCCCGTGCGCGTGCCGAGAAGATGCGATTTTTATGACCGTGTAAAAGGAGGGACGATGTCGACGGCAACGGCGACGACGACGAAAACTTTCACGGTCGTAAATAATCCTCCTGCTTTTCCACTTAAAGTTTCGAATCTCCCAAATCTCAGCTCAAATTGGAGATAATTACCTGTTTTGTTTTCTCCCCCTTACTCTCCTTCTCACGTCTTAAATGCTATATGATCTCTCTCTCTCTTTCTGTTTCTCTTTATCTCTCCTCGTCCGTGTCTTCCGGTACCTCGCTAATCAAATATACACATACTCATATTATTACGTTATATCCTTGTATTATATTAGCAATGCAAACGAGTGAAAAATTCAAGAGACCATCGAGCCGCTGCTCCAGCTACCCTCACTTTGTTTTAAATAATTCCATAAAGATAAAACTTAACGTCGTATGTCCGTAAACGTCGCCATAAAATTTATTCGCCACGTTAAACCGACGCTCCGAAACTCTTACAAACGGTCCTCATTAAAGACACTCCTCTCTTCTCTCTCTCTCCCTTGCTTTCTGACGCACAAAGAAAAAACGGCACACAGCCGCGCGCACTCGCGCTCGTGTCCCTCTCTCCCCTATATATATACACAAGCCGCTAACGCGGATTAATTTAAGCGCGAAATTAATATTCCGAAACGAGCGTAATCGCCGTACTCCCCACCTCTCTCTCTCTCAGCCTTCATTTTTTTTTCACTTACCTCGAGTAATCCCCAAATTAATCCAGACGAATTCCGGAAAAGACAAGCAAGCAAGCGCCTCGGGAAAAAAATGGCTCTACGAGAATGAGTCTTCTTATTTCGCGAGCGGTTTTACACGACGCGGCGAACTTTTGAAAAGAAAGCTTTAAGCAGAGACGCAGATGGATTGATTACGATCGCGATCGTGGCCCTCTGCGGTGCCTTTGTCTCCTATATAGTAGTGTGACACTTTTTTTTCGTACACTTGAGTTGTGGTATAGTGAGTGATTCCGTGGTCGATAGTTTTTGGGAGATTTTAGAAGGAATTTTTGGGTTTGAGGTATCCGGAGAATTCAGAACAGGTCTCAAATTAGACATTTACATCCTGCGGTAAAGTGCAAAAGTTCGATCCATCAAATTAATTTATCAAGTTACGAATAAAATTACCGGTATGTATAGTAACTGCGGAACACCAGAATATTCCGTGTAACTATGTAATGAAATTCGAAATTTTCTGTTGTTGTCGCAGTAAAAATTTCAGGTTTCAAAACATTCGTATTAACCTATTTACTTGTATATTAAATTATGCTTTATTCCAATACCCCTGAATATTATTCAAAATTTACATTCGAAAATTTTATTTGCGTAACGGAAAATCCAAATTTATTCCCTTATCTCTGTATAACTACACTAAGAGAGAAATACTTGAATAAAAATTACTATATTTTATTGTAACCAGAGGACAGAATCGGACTGTCAAAAAATTTACTATAGTTTTTAGCTTAATTTACTATAGTAGCGTTTTATTTTTGTACACTACGATATTCTTGCACCAACGAGAATCTGCTTGTTAGAGGAGGATTCCCGCTATAAATAGGACCAAGAGAATATCTTCCTATGGAAGGAGGAATTATCTTGCAACAGAAAGTCGCGCAAAAGGAATCCTTTATAGCAGAATGATTTTCTCGGGAGGAATTTCACTTCAAAACCGGAGGATCGTTTTTCTGAGTGCATTAAATTGTCTCCGTCAATATCCAATAATATTCCAACACCCATCGGTATTCCTTTAAGTAATGATAAATCCAGCTATACAACCAAAGCTTCTATAATTGGAATACCTTCGCCAACCTCAGATTCTTATTATTTTAACGAAAATAACTAATATTATTAATACCAGCAGTGCATACCGTCAATTCTGATATTGCCTCCCGCAGCAATATTCTGCAATTCGCATCTGATTTCACCCTTCGAAATGAACTCAAGCGCGCTGGCAATCCGTTCGACCCACTTCCGTCAAACCGTCGTCGTCGTTGTCACATCCAAAAAGCTCACATCTCTCAACCACACCAATGCATGTCATTTTCTTTTTCTTCTCTATACATATATATGTATACCACTTCGCGTAGCTTTCGTAAGAAAGTAGGCCACTTCCGATCTATATGTGTGTATGTGTGTATCTGTGTATATGCTCTCTCTTCCACGCGATGCGCGGTTATTGGCTCGGCCTTATCGGGTGCCGATAATTTACACCGGCGTGGGCGCGCGCGCGCGCGTCTCTTTCTCTCGACCCTTGGGAGCTGAATGCAATCTAGCAGCCAGCCACAGCAGCAGCAGCAGCAACAGCGGCGCCTCTATTTTCCACGCTCGCTCATGGTTAATGATGCCGGAGAGGAGAGATAAGCAGCTATAGATGTTATTTGCAGGCATAAACGAAGCAGGAGTAGCAGGAGCAGGGCGGTGCTTGGTCGGGTTGAATGGAATTTTTAAAGTAATTAGCTACGGGATGAGCCTGGATGAACGGTATATAGGGGTACTGCTGGTGGTTTATGAGAGGTGAGCAAGTTGATGGGTTTATATCAAGTGATGCTACTTGCGCACAGGTTATATATTGCCGATGGAAGTGTTTATCTTTTGCAATGAATCGCGTGGGCTAGGTGTGAATGAAAAGAGGATTCTTTTTCATATTGCAATTGTATATATGTAATATATTAATATATAGGATATAAAAAATAGTCAATACTATGTATCTGCATTATTATATGCTTTGTACATTGGCTATTCGTGAAATAATAAATTTTGCCTCATTCAATCGATCACTATATCTCATAAGCCACACTGGAAAAAGATCAATCATAATCAACTTTTAAAACATCTTCTCGAATCTCCGCACGTCAACAATAAAACTCTATCGTTCAAGCTCTGATTCGCAATTCCCTCGCTACCCTCTCAAATAAAGATCTCGTAACTTTTACATTTATGCTCTATCTCTCCCTCTTCTACTTCCCTTTTGCATCCCTTAAATCCCTTATTAATTTCTGATCCTCCCGCATCCTATATACACGCGCGCGCACAACCGAACTCCCAAAATTTCGCGCTCTAATCCCCGTCGCATTAGTCTTTCCCGTCCCGCAAGTATTAGTTGGCTATATACTCTTCTCTCTACGCACTGGTATACTCACACATTCGCATAATTCAAAAGCCAACAGTTATATAGCAGCAGTAGCAGTTCTTCCATCTCTCTCCTCCTTTTATATACTTTCCCAACCCCCTCCCGGTAACCCACCACTGCCCTTATCCTCCGTTAATAATCATCTCTCTCTCTCTCTCTCTCTCTCTTCTATTCTCGCATGCTAACGTAATCGCCCTTAAAACCACGCAAGCGCCTATACCCAACGCGCTTTAATCACCCTGAGCACAAAAGACCTTAGAGGGTGTAGGGAGGCTGCATCAGTCGTTAAAGCAAGGCCGCTGCCCTGTGTTACTCAGGTCCTCGATATTCGTGCACGCTCACTTCTCCGTCTCTCGCTTTTGACAGCACATTTAATCAATCGCTAACGAGAGAGAGAGAGCGAGGGAGAGAGAGCTGCTTTGAGGCAGATTAAGCAACAAATCTCCAAGCCAAGATACATAGAGTAGTATAGACACTGACGACGACAACGCTGCTGCTACTGCTGCTCCTACTGGTTAAGGTAAAACCGAGAGGGTAGTATGGGTATACGGGTGGTGGTAGTGGCATTTGCCGAAGGACATATAGCGAGCTTAGCATAGAGAACGCGGATACATACGCGTGTATGGACTCCAGCTTATCAGTCGCATGTCCATTATCGACTGCTACATACATATCGTATCTATATACCTATACGTGAAAGCGTGCGCGTACACGTGGTAGGCTCCTTCGACAGGAGAGAGACAGAAGGAAGAGACCTACGCCTTTGTCAACGTATACATACATATATATAGATATATATAGTGAGAGACAGATATAGATATGGTAACGTCCAATACAGCTAAGGTTGGGTTTGGGATGCATCTCCAGAGGGATCGAGCTCTATCGCGGATAATTGAGCGACTAATGGCTCGTATAAGGCGGAGGCGATCACGCAATACTCGGATGGATTCTCATCGCGATGTGCTATTGTTGTAGCTTGTTCAAGGTCTTTGTCCAAGGATGACCCGGTCACCTGGACTGTCTCTCCTCCTGACGATCGTTTCCTGTTTCGCCATTGTAGTATGGGTGTGTCTGTGTGTGTGTGTAGGTATACGATGTTATACCCTTTGAAGGGATGAACATTTGAATTTGTGAGACACACTGCGTGTATAGCGACCGCTTGGCAGTGGTTTTGTTTTGTACCGTTGGACGACTTAGGATGCAGAAGCACGCGCGACGATTGTCTGTATAGGACGCAGGTATATAGGAAGTATATGTATATATAGTATAGCCGGACACCGGAAATTCGATGGCGCTGGATAGGTGCTGTTTTGGATGTTTAAACGTACGTTTAAAGGTAAGCTTTTAGAGGTCAACTGCGTAGGGGATTTTTTCTAAATCTTAGAAAATTAGACGTGATTCTGATGAAAGTCGTACCTATGAAAATTCATATATTATTCATATTATTGTGATTTCGTTTTAAACATGCGAATTGTACCAATCTATGTAAGTATAATAAAATAGTAGCCAATTAAATTTCTTCCAAAGGTATATGAATCGTATATATTCTGTATAATCAAAATATAAACTACAGAAATATATACCTATAGGAAAAATCCGATTTTTCCGGAAACTAATCATAAAATCATTCACTAATCAATGAACCACATCATCCTCGTTATACCCGTAACACTTTGAAATATCACTGTAAACCCGTTGCAATTAATTACGAGAACCGAATTCTTACTCTACTAATTCGACTCTCTGCGACCATATATACACATACCCCTCTTGAAAATTAACTTTTAATCAAACGATTAGTGTCTCCTCTCTATCTATCTCTCAGAAAGCATTACAATCGGCTCGGACTATTCGCGTCTTAATCTCGTTGCGCGATTCCGTTTGATGTCGGATACGACGGCGGCTATACGAGTCACCACTACAGATAGGATGAGGTTCAGGGATTCAGTCTCTATCCGGTATACAGACGCGAGCGCGCGCGTATTACATTCGGAGGCTTGGATGCCGTGATTGGCTCGGAACTGTCTTGATGAGTATTGCGCGAGAGTGAACAAGCGATCGCTATCTCTCTCTCTCTCTCTCTCTCTCACTCGCGTCAATCGCTACGTTCTATATATATATATATATATGTATACACATAGGACGTGAGATGATTGCGTCTTAGGGTGGCATGATTTGCTTGCGCGCAACGATTTGATTGTGAATATAGGGAAAGTGGAAAGTTTACCTGTGTAAAATTTTGCGAGGTTCTATTAAAGCAGTGAAATAGGTTTGTTATGTAGACGCAGGTTAATTAGAGAAAAATATATGTATGTTTTGCTTTTGATTTTTAAATGTTTACCTTGGAATTGTCAATTTAGGAATTGGTTTAATATAAAATATATTGTATTGTTTTTAATTCAAATTAAAGGGGAATAATTGAGTTATTGTTATATAATAGAGATAGAAAAACAAAATGAAATTTAATTCCAATTAATTTTTACGAAAATATAAATCCATGTTCAAATTTTCAGATATTTTCACTGTTCTAAATGTCATGGAATCGCGCAATAAATGTACATTTAGTTTTACATGTCTTCAAAACCATTTTTACTTATATTAAATACACAAAGAATCGCAGAACAATGCACGATATTTAATTGTAGTCCATAAAATCCTTTATATTTAACGTATATTATTCTATACTCAGTTGATAGACATGCACTAATGCAATTAAACGTGAAAACGACATATGTATTATAAAAAAAAAATGCGTCTATTACATCGCGCGTGTCTTCCAAGACAAAACTTAGCATTAAGTGGATGTTCATATATATGAATATACAGAAAGACAATATGTGTGTCTATGTATAAAGAGAGAGAGGAACCCGAGCGGTAAAGAATCATTGCGGCGAACGAGAATCAGAGACAGAGAGCTATATATATATACAGAGAAGAGCGAAGAGGGAAGCAAGCAAGCGAGCCGATGCACAAGGCAGCCAACTTATTATTTCGAGGCTCCTAATGCCTCCGACAAACAGCGTCGCGGATACGCAGGACTTCTCTCCTCTGGTTTTCCATCTTCTCTCTTTCCCTTACCCGCCGCAGGAAGAGAGAGAGAGAGAGAGAGGGAGGCAGCGAGAGAAACGAGTTTCGCCTCCGTGACGCTCCAAGAGCTTCAGCAAACTTGGTCTCACTCTCTCTCTCTCTGTCTCTCTCACTCGAAACTCTGATACGACGACGTCATGGGTAACAGCCGCGATACGACTATACCTCACTGTGTATTTCGTCTTCTTCTTCTACCCCAGACGGCCTCGTTTTTTTTCTTCTTCTTCTTCTTCGACGAGTCGCCCTCTGGAAGGACAGCCACAGCAGTAGCGTCGGGTTCGTCAGACGGAATGCACTAGATAAACCAAGTAATAAATGCACGCAGACGTCGCTGTATTATTCGCGATTCGATGCAACCAAAGAGAAAGAGAGTAGATCGTAGAACAACGAACTTTATTTGCGGCAGTAATCGACTAAGAGAGAGAGAGAGAGAGAGGGGCGAGGTTGTATAAAATGCTCGCGTGCGACGTTGTTGTTGACTCCTATTCGCAGGCTGATGGACGATTTGAGCTGCGATGC
The DNA here is from genome assembly GCA_035583055.1 of Torymus tubicola. Lineage (NCBI taxonomy): Eukaryota > Metazoa > Arthropoda > Insecta > Hymenoptera > Torymidae > Torymus > Torymus tubicola. The sequence goes on from JAWWEQ010001374.1 coordinate 11,364, forward strand.
GCGACGATTGACTGCGTCGATGGGGCGAATGCGCGCGACGATATTGTTCTCCCTCTCCTATATATACTCATCTCTTTCCCGTGAAAGAGCTCGGCTTTTATTGTTCGCTTCGATGGAGGAATGATTTTGTTGACGTTGTAGCGGTGTTATCGCGGTAGAGCTTTTTTACGGGGTCGGAGAGCCGAGAGGGGAAGAGAGGGGGTGTGTTGACGATTGGAGGTAAATTAAGTATAGATACGAACGATTCGGTCGTTCAGTCGAATGGAAGGTTGGTTATATATACATATATATTGCTTTGTACACGAGCTTTCATAAAAGTATATTACCGCAAGACGAGATGTTGGGGACTGTTCAATATCACTATACTTTGTGTAATTTAAATTTTTCATATTTTATAGTTTGATTACTTTAGTTTATCGGCCGTCAAATTGCGATTTTCATACGAAATGATAATAATAGTATAAAAACAAAAATTTATTACACAAGTAAATACGCGTCATTCTTTAAAACGCTAAACTCTACCATAACCATATATCTATATATACAACGACATTAACTAAAAATCTCTCACGATGACAACCTCGCAACTTCTCTCCGAAAAAGAAAAACAAAACCCATGCGACCTACGAACGCGAAAGAGAATGAGAGAGAGAGAGAGAGGTGGAAGCTGACTCAAGCTAAAAAAACTCTTCGCACTCGAGACTCAGCTTCGGTACGCGTAAGATAAAAAAAAACTGGAGCGCACTCGTGCTCGCGCGTCAATTATTCGCGGCTCAGTTATCGCACACCTTGAATTATTCATCGGCGTATCGGACGCCTCCACACCCGCCTGTGTGCGCCACAACAGGTTGCTCGCTCGATTCCATACCCTAACTATATACTATTGCCATGCTGATGCGCGCGTACTATATATACTATATTATATATATATATATATAGTCAACGAAGGAATTACTTGGTTTTTCGCGTAATAGTTGCGCACAAGAATTACCGTATATAGCGATTGAATTCGTATATATATATATATCTACAGCAATCGCTTTAGTTTTTGAATATTGACCGCTGAATAGGACAGACGTGTAGGTTGAGTTTCTTGCATGATGATAAAGTTTCGTGGAAAAAAGTAAGAGAATATGCAAATGATTCCCACTCGATCTCGAGATATATTCTAAAAGAGAGAGAGAGAGAGAGAGAGAGAGAGAGAGAGGTAGAGGTAGAGAGCACGCGCGTTCGATTTGTCGGGGATTATTTTTCAATTTCGTTCTTACGCGTCTGCGCACGAGCGAGAGGATGAGAGTAAGTTGAGATTTGTTGTGTGGAGGGTTTTTTGCGGCCTGGGAGTTAGAGGAGCGAGCGATTGAATTTGTAATGTATTATCCGATATTGCGCGTAAGATAGAGATGACGAATTTATTTTAATTTAATTCAAAAGTTTTGAGGTACGCTTGTACAGTGCGGTATTGCGGATGCAGTGCGGTAAAGTATAGACTGTAATTTCGAGATTTCAACGTAAATAAGGATTTTAAAATGAGATGAAAAGTGTTACATTTGAAATAATCGAAAACGCAATTTAATATTTCGCTCTCTCTCGAGAAAATGAACGTAATATTCGTTTTGAAATTTACGCATAAATTTATTTTATCTCGTGTATTTTCTGATTTTATGAAAATTTTACATTTCAAATATTTAGCGTACCAAAATTTTACATTCGTAAAACACAAATAATATTGCGCATCATAAATTTGCATATACTTGCAACATTGATTTTATTTCGATCCAAATTTTAATCAGTCTTTTTAATCTGAAACCATTAATATTCCTCGATATTAAACGTAAAGTGCGAGAATAAATTATTCTATTATCCTAATAAAAAATTGACGATATTTTATAGTTAATATGTTCAAATACGTAATATATAAATAGAAACATTTTTACGAAAAATCAATATCTGAAAGTATTTCCTAAAAGTTTTATTAATAATTAAAATATAAATATAAACAATTGTACGTACCAAAATATTTAATTTGTTCGTAATTATAAAAAAAAAACTTCATGATTACCATTAATTCTAGCAGGCTAAAGTTACACTATAAATTGATAATTCACACATATAAGTAACGTAATAACATTAACAAATCTCATTGACATACCAAGAGACTTGCAATTCCGTCTCACTAAGCACAGGGAAATATCAATGCAGCACTACAACTGTCAATACCACCAACACCGCAAACACCCCCCCCCCCCCCCTCCTTTTCCCGCAGGCTCCATCAATTTTTGCGTCTCCCGCAAACCTACTATCAGCCGCATCATTAATAAGTTTCCAGTCCGTGCACTCTCGTCTCTTCCAACACCTCCAATAACCTACCACCTCTCTCTCTCTCTCTCCAACCTCCATTTATCACCAACCCGCGTCTGCCGCAAAGCAAACCTCTCTCTCTCCTTGCCCACGACAAAACAAACCTACATATATATACACATAGCCTAGGTAAAAGAAACCATCCACCTCCGCGTACACGAGACAACAATTGCCATACTTCTCTCTCTCTCCGAACCGTTGGCATAATTAAAAATTCCTCGATAAATCTCAAGATCCGCCTCGCGCTAGCACCTACATTAGAACAAATTTTAATATCGCGCGAGACAAAGCGCCACGCGTGAAACGAGTAAAATACATGAGAAGGAGAGAGAGAGAGAAAGAGAGAGAGAGAGAGAGGAGAGGCTGTTCGCACAGACAATGAGTAAACCGCAACGCGCGCCCGTCTGTTATCGCGAGCCGAGCATCATCACAAGGGAACCACGCCAGACTCGTCTTCGCGTGCGCGCGTATGTGTGCATATATATGTGTATATATATAGATATATAGTTGAGAGGTGAGTTGTGCATTGTTTCGCTCTCACGCGCGTTGAGTAACCGTATATATGTCTATGCGCGGATGTGTGTAGAGAGAGTGCAGAGAACTTGAAAGTCACCGGTAATTGAATGAAACGTGCACGTGAGCGAGAATGAAAGTAGTGGCCTTTTATTTTTTTTTTTTTAATATTACTAAGGTGGTTTTCGTTTTCCGTTTTGTTTTCGTAGTTGCTTTATGAGTTGTATTCGATGCAACAAACGAAAGAAATTAATTTTTCATTGGTGCAGTTGATGAGTTATCCAAGTTGGATATGGTATTTTTTCAAAGTATTATGCTGTATGCACTTTAACTGTGGACAAATAAAGTAATATCAATCTAGATTTTGTACAATATATTTTAAATAAAAAAAAATAAGTAGAGTATGTATATATTTCTTTGATTTTTTTATTTTGAAGTTATGAAAACGTGATACTTGTTCCCGAAAGCTAAAATTCAGCCTTTTTTTACCCCGAAGTCGACCTACAATGCAGCTCTCAGAAGCGAATGTCACATTTTGGTCGCTTTGAAGTAAATAGCTTAATTCAAATATTTTATATACTTTAATAAATGATTAGAGTTTCAAACACTTTTTTCCGGAGAAATCCGCTTGATTTCCGAGTGAAAAATTTAACATGAAATTCAATTTTAATATTGCAATTTAAAATTTATATTCATACTTCACGTATATAACTTTAAATTTCATGATTTTCCTCTGAAAATGGCACATATTCGTTTGTACTTCTATAAGGATTAAAGTTTTAACCGTGTATGTATATATATATATATGTATGCGCCCGTATACGTTCATTGAATGGTTTCGAATGCAACTTCCAAATCAATACCAATAGTTTCTCCCGACTGTTTCCGAGCTCTGAATTATTACGCAAATGTACATTATTTTTTATAGGTCATATTATGAATGTGCTCTTTTTTATATATTTCTTCGTATGTAATGTTCGAACTCGGATGTATAATTTCTTTAAAGTGATTTTGTTATTAAAAATATTCATTATCTTAATTTAAATTTTTACTGCAGATTGAATATATTTTTTAAAAAATCTATGTACTTTATAGTATAACTTTCAAAACGCACTTTTGTGTCAATATTTACGGTGGCTTAAATAATTAAATTTACAAACCAAATCCGAATTCTGGTGAACAGTAAAATAAAGAACGTAACTCTCAAAATAAATAAATAGTAAAATGAGGACATCATGTTTATCTACTTTTGGATTAATATAAATGCAATTTAGAAACGCAGTTAATGTTTCAAAATCTTGGGCGCCCATTTCAATGCATATCATCACGCGGTCGATCCTCATGATATCTCGATATAACAACATATTTATTAATCATTTTTTTCCAAACATGATGTTATCACGTACAGTTCTGTTTCTGAGAAGTTTATACTGCATACAATGTTTTCAATCAATATTATTTTAAAATATTCATAGATTTATTCGTTGCATTGCAGTAATATATTTTTTCAATTTTCATTTTAACTTTAGCTGGAAATTAATAAAGTAGACATTTCAAATATTATTCAGCAAATATAAAATTCATTCTAGAAATACCATTCACTTTTGATTGAAATACATCAATTTAATAAAAAAATATTTTACTATAGTACCATAAAAAAAATTTCACGCAACATTGCACATTACAATTTCCAAGACACAGTTAAAATAAATTATTATAACTCAAAACGAATTCTCTTCCACAAAATTTTTACACCCATCAATTCCACCATCAGATATATACATCATCCCTTCTATCTATCCACATCCTTCCCTATACATCCCTCTTCTCAACCACCCACTGCACCCCCTGCGCATCCGAACAAAATCATACCCACCCTAATTTTCAGACCAAGACTCGATGTGCCCCTCCTCCCACCTTACAGACAAGTTCGACTGCTTGCCAAACCGAAAAACTCTCTCTGGCTCGCGTCCTCTCCTCTCCCCTTCTCAAACACACGAAAGTTCCAAGTGCAAAGTCTACTCGGCTGTCCCGCAGCCTTCGGCCCTCATTGTGTGTGTGTGTGTGCGCGTCTCTCTTTTTTTTGCTCCTTCTCTCTTCCTGCCTGCCAGCAACGGACGGGTATCTCTTTCAGACAAAACAGGAAGAGGCTTTTAGGACGCCGGAGAACGAAAGACAGCAGTGTGCGAACGCCGCGAGGGCTATGTGCCCCTGGCGTAACTTGCCGATCGCCCTTCTTTTACAACTAAAAGTATAGATATATGTGCGCGTGTTTGTATGTGTGTGTGTGTGTGTATAAATATATAAGTTCACGCATGCCTGCAAGAGAGGAGCTCCGATTCCTTATCCATCTTTGCGCTCTTATGTATAAGAAGGAGAATAGGCCTGTGTGTATACGTGTGTGTGTCTGTGTTCAAAGTTGAAATTCGTCTGAGGACTTTTGACTTTTGCGATGGGATATATATGCACGGGAATTATTGACAGTTTTCTGAGAGATTGGATGGGAGAGTATATAGAAAAGTTTTTTGCAGGAGAACTGATATATTTTTTTTTTTATATTTATTCATTTTCTTTCTCGATAATTTTAATTGAATTAATGCTACTTTGAAAATAGTCTCGTCGCCGTTATAATGTAATTGAATGAATACTAATTAGCATATTCATTACTTAAGTATACTAGCTATTTATATTATTTATATCCTAAGTATAATAATTAAATCTAATAATCTCATCTTCAATTATAGAATGTAACGACTCGTTTAATATTTAATAAAGGTAATAACCAATATTTTATAAAACAAACGATCCCTTCATATTACAAAATACAAACATTATTACTAACATTAACAACAATTTTTATCTTCAACATTATTATGCATACACAGAATAAAAAATCTTCTATATCATACCTAAGCATCGTTCACATTCAACACTTTACGGTTTATCATCCGAAGATATGGTATATACGTCGCTTCCTTTGAAAATAAAAAAAAAGATAAACTAAACCACGTTAAACCGTTATACGCGTTCTCATCGCGATGCTCTTGGAAAATCTTCCTTTCGCGAGATTTCTCGCGTCGCTTTTTCCCGCGCATCAAGCCTCCTATTTGTCAAAATACTTCTAAGCGCCGCAGCGTAAACGCCGCAGGCCAAAAAGCTTTTACTCTTCTTTTCCATCTCTAACTTTTTTACTCGTCTCTCGCCGAAAAGTATATCAAAAGTGTATACGCGCCGTATATATATATACGACGGTTTTGCATACTTCCGAATTCATGAATTATCGGTCGGTTGGTTCGGCGCAAAAACGCTGCTCGTAATATTTTACTTCGCCCGGCGTCTATTTACCTTTTGATTAATGGCCGCCGGTCGGAGAAAAATAGAGATTGATTCTGGCGCTAGGTTATAGTGCGTGCTGGTATGTGTGTGTGTGTGTGTATATATACAGGGAACGATTCACGGTTGGCAATGTGTAATGTATGACGGGGATGCGCGCGCGTGAGTGAAAAATGTTATACGAGGGTCGGTTGTGTTGTCGGAGGCGGGAAAAAGGGATGATTTTGATGGTGTGTATGTAAGGCGCGCGGTTGACAAGAAGTGCGAGAGAAGAAAGATATGTGTGTATGCTATTAATGGCGTCTGCGGTTGACAAGACGTATTGATGATGTATATGGTAATGAGGGTTCGAGGTGGCTTTGTTGATTGAAAAATGTTTCACTTTCGCTCGCTCAGTGTATGTGTGCGTGTGTGTGTGTGTGTGTATGTATATAGTAGGTGTGTTACGCGCATATGACATCGTGAATTCAAGATTTATTTTGCGATATGAAGTTGAATTACGATCGAAAGATTTAATGAACTGTACGATGTATGATAAAAAAATCGTACGTATTTAATGTCAATCCAGTTATTTACGCGTTATTCACTGACTATATACATATACCTTCGAACGCATTGATGGCTAAATTGTTAATTAGTTCCGCGTTAATGGTCTGTTGAATTCTGTCATTCTGTTTTGCAAATGACTTGCAAAAAATAGCATTTCATTAAAAAAGAAAAAGAAAAAAAAGAAAAGACACGTTTCATGGCTATCAAGCCACTATAAATATTCCTCCAACTCCGCAATTAAAGGCGAGAGAACCTCTAACCCCATTTTCTCTTAGTGCCTCGGGTCATCGCCACTCTAATACCTCGAGCGATTTCTCGATCGCACATAGCCCGACGTCGTTTGCTCGGCAAAATATTTGGACGCCAGATGACGCGCCGCCGACGACGACGACGACGACGACGGATCTGATTACCGTCTTCTTGTACATTCGGGCTATAAACTTTTACTTCCGCCTGGGCGATCAACTGCTCGCGAACGAGACAGAGAGAAAGAGAAAGAGAGAACTCGATAGCGCGCTGCGAAATAACAAAGCGCGCGCATTTGCTAGCTCGGGAATCGTTGATTAAATCGAGGATATAGAGAGAAGTAGAGAGAGAGAAAGAGAAAGAGAGAGAGAGACTGAGCGAGTAGCAGAGACTATGGGAGCCTCGTAGACTGTATTATAGGTAGGACGAGAAGAAGGAGAAGGAGGAGGAGACCAGAGTTGTGTGGGTGTGCGTGCTAAAAAGATTGCGTTTGGATTCTTACTACTTTTAGAGGTTTTCAAGCAAGAGGAAGAGGCGAAAGAAGAGAAGATGGGAATGGGAAGATTGCAAGGATGCGCGTTAAACGGGATATCATCGCCAGACGTGATTAGTTTTGCAAAGGAGGGGGTGGAAGAAACAGGCGGGAAAATGAAATTTGTACTCGACGAAGAAACTTTTGTGTAGATTTAAAGAGTACAATAAGAGAGGAAGAGAGATGCTCGGTCGTTGGGGAATATAACGATGTTGCTATTGAAAATAATGACGGAATAATCTCGGCTGTGTGAAAGATTAAGATGCGGCTTTGTGTATTGCAGTGGTTAGTTGAAAATTTATAAAAATGTTTCTTACTCCCGTTAGGAATCGAAATATTATCGATGTGAGGAAAGTGAAAAACTATGGTGAAACTTGTTTACATTAGTTACATCACCTTGATTAAGAAAAAGTAGCATGGGTATGAGAAAGATAAAATTAATTTATAATAATTATAACAATAATATTTATAATAACTTTATATTTACAATGTCGATTAAGATTTAATTAAAGTAATAATTAAGTCAAAAGTAAGTAATTAAGTCATTGTCCAAAATCAACTTTATTAAAAGTAGAATTAACTATTGATTTTTGATGATGTGATTATAAGTTTGAAAATAAACTTTGCTTCAAAATATTATTTTAGTTATGTTTAGTATACTTAGTAAAGATAACTATCGCAACGCTGTATACATATTCATTTTACATCGATAGTTTATACCCGAAATTATTTTTGTTACGCACATATTTTTCATTGAATTCAATGCATCAATATTGATACAATACGATACGAAAATATACATAGTCCGAAATAAAATCGCTGAAATTGATTTTCATAAATTAAATGTATACAATAGAACATGGAGAAATATTGCTATTACTATAGAAAATTGTCGATACCATTTTGTAATCAAATTTCACAATACACTAATATCAATTTTTGATACTGCGAAAGATGTATTCAACGAAATTTTAGTCACCATCCATGTTACATAAAAACACGAATTTTCCATGGCCCTGCAGTATATACACGCATACAGCCGCCGGCAAGTAATTCTGAAAATCGGCAGTAAAGTAAAAAAAAAACCATAAATTACACAGCGCTATTATAAATTAATGACACATTAATTTTTCCAGCTCTCATCCTGAATACATATATATTTTTACGCGTTTCACACAGCAGCCAGACAGAAAAACCGCAAGCATGCATTTCCAATCGTTATGCGATAGCAACTGCTGCCATCGTATAATGTATACACAGACTTGCGCGCAAGATATATATGTATACATATATAACCTCAGGGCCACGTAAAACCACGCCGCAGGCCTGAATTTCCCAATAACCGGTAAAATGATAATAATTCCGGGCTTTTCAATCGACGCGCCAGTCGGCCCCATTGTCGCGCTCTTTGATTCGACAACCCGACCCACACGATAATGTGATTTCGGCAAATTCCGGAGCTCGGTCGTCGAACCGAGAGTCAGACAATATTGTCACGGTGGAAATTTGGCTTTTTTTTCACTTTTTCGTTATTTTACGTGTGTGTGTGTGTGTGTGGAGACAGTTTTATTCGTTAATTTCAAGCTTCGTTATGAATGATTAAAGTTGTTTGTGATTAAATTTTAGCCATTCCAAGGGAGTTATTACAGAATGGCATAGGGGATGGCAATAATACTACACGATTGGATGTATGGGAAATTTGTCAATTTCGTGAAGTGCTGTCTCGCGCGTGTACGTGAAAACTTGTTATCGGCAAATTAATACTTGATCTTGTTACGAAAACACACGTGGATTCTCTCGTGATTATTAAATTATCAATTATTATCGGCTGCTTAAGGTAGCCCGAGCGGTGAGTAACGTATCAAGCTGGGGGTCCCGAGACGAGCTTTCTGATTTTAATAAATTTTATGATTAAATTTTAATAAGAAACATCTATTTTTATTACTAAACACGTTAATATAGAAATTATGCATATTAAATAAAAATTTTTTTCTCGTTTTAGATCGGGGTGCTGTTATAACTCACACTCCTGGTGTATATATATACACTTTAGCCGTTATTATTTATTTATTTTCATCAGCAACCCATTATTATTTTTATACTGACAAAATCCTTATAATAAATACTATAACCACCGACTTTTTTGTTAAGAAATAGTATTTTATAATAATGCCATGAATCATTAATCGGTAAAAAATATAGAAGGTTTTCTTAATAATTTGGTCGGCGACTTTATGTCAGCTATGAAAAGTTTAAGACTTGAAGTATATTTCAGTCAAGTTTTCAAATTGATTTAGTATTTTACAAAAGTCGCTCATACTACCTTAATCGAGTTTTTGTTCTTGCATATCTTTTTTTTTTCATTTTCGCGAGATCCGATTCATTGGATAATGAAGCGTTGGAAATGATATTGTCGAATATATATGTATATATATATATATGGTTGAGGTATAAATTGTTATTATGCAAAAAGGATATCAAATGGGTATAATAAGGTTTATATTCAGAGAAAGAGGAATAAAGTTTGCTCGTCAAACATGGTTAGCGATTGTACCGAGCGATCATCTATTTAAACAATTTCCCAATGCATTTGCATTGGAATATTAGGTCACGATAAGTTGTTTAACTGGAGTCCTCTATAAATATTCATGAAATAATATTCCCGCTAAATGCATACAGATCCATGCAAATAACGCAGAGAGAGAGAGAGAGAAAGAGAGAGAGAGATAGCGAAAGTTCAGTATATCTGCATTGCTGTATCACAACTATTATTGCACGCAATTGAACTAGCGTAAATTTGAATTTGCTTTAATTATTTGACAGAATAATCTAGATTTTTCGAATGATAAACATCGGTTCTAAACGAAACGCATTGACACATTTCATTTATCGAAAAGATTGTGTAATCGTTCATATAGATAGTTGTTCAATGAAATAATAAATAAACATTTGGCTTAGTCGGTTAATCGTATATAGTATATATTTGACTTTGAACTTTGATATAAGAGTTATAATCTTTTGATTACTTTCCAAGATAAAGGGAATGTCGTGATGGCGCTGAACATTTCGCGCTTATCAGACACTTTAAGATTACCAGCGGCACACTATGTAGCCATTATGGTCCCATTGAATTACACATCCAGATATAGTGTAATACTCCTGTACTATCTCTACACTACTCTTGGGCTAATCTAATGTAACTTCGAAAATTCTTATACTATCTAAGAGCTCCATATATATATTATCATCAACCATTTTTGTGAGCGCTCTATAATCTCTTGCGACGATCATTTTTATTAAACAATTAAAATATTGGCTACGACCGTTACCTCAATTTTCAAACAAACAAACAAGCTCAAAATGCAAAACTACCCATTCTCAACCACTCCTATTATCATCATCATCAACATCATCGTCGTCGTCGTCAACCTACTACCACTACACCACAACCATGAGCATCCACCTCGAAAAAGACAGCAGCCTAATCGACGCTCTTACGTAACGAGCCTCGCAGCAGCAACACACGCTCGCGTACTTTGCGGCACGCCGCGACATGGCCAGCTTCTCTGGGGTATGCGCACATTAAGCCGTTCATAGGATGGGGCACGGTAGCTATGGTATTATTATATATATACACATACACACACACACACACACACGCGTGAACACTTTGAAAGCAGAGAAGTGTGCAACGGTCAGAGGAGTAGAGAGAGAGAGACGTCGACGGCGGTGGCCACGTGCTGGACGAGCTTCAAAGCTCTCGAGTGGTTGTAGCCGCCGCACGCTGTAATCGCGCTGTTATTGTCGGTCAGGTATAGCAGTGGAGAATCGAGGCCAAGGGGGTGGTGGTTAGGTGGCAGTGTTGTAGTGGTGAAGGTTTTTGAATTCTCATGGATTATCGGGGGGGTTTTCGAAGGTGCGGTTTCAACAATGATTTATATCGGCTTAGTACAAAAAGAGAGTCTTGCCAGATGAACATTGGAAGTTCAGCGGAGGTTTTTGGTGGAGTGAGTGAAGGAATGTTGAATGATGAAAATAAATGGGCAATTGATTTTTAATGGGTCTTGGATAAATTTATACACTGGTATCTGAATAGTAAGAAGAGAAAAATAAGGTACATGGAAATTATGCAGATGTACAAGCTTTTTTTAAAAACCGATAGAAATATAATTATTAGATGTAAAATAAGATGACCTAGATATCGAAAATTGATGTATTGAATAAAAATCTAATAATGGACAGATCAGATCAGTGTTAAAGATTGAAAAATAAATGGAATAAAATTAAACCGATAATCGGCTTATTGTGATACTGTAATTCTGTTATTCAACTAACGAGATTAACAACGTTCAAATTGCCTTAAAAGGCGCTATAAAACCTAGTTATAATAAATTGTACTTCTGATGGGATCTCACAACTTATCCTATTTTCAGAAAAAATGATTTACTCAATGATGTAGAACCAGTTAATTAAAATTTTTATTTCACACGTATATATATTTAGTAATGAAGCAATAACACCAAATAAATAAGGTGCACTCATGTCGACCATATAGAATCGTATAGATGGAAGAACTGCCTTAACCCTATGCGCCATCTTTTTGAAAATTTTAGCATAAAAATATCCTTATACGTCTACCATGATGATAATTTATTCAAAGCACCTCGGGAAACTTTAATATTTAACAGACCGTGAAAAAATCCCCTCGTACCGCTCATCTGCATCTGTTCAGCTTCTGGCACTTTTGCACCCGTTGCCTGCATAATTCAGTTGGCAGTTGTATTAGCCACGCGCGTTTTGACGCTGATTTCATCCGTTCGTGTATATATATATTATATATATACGGTTTTGCATAAACTGGTACTGTAGTCCTGGGCTGTCTCGGTATCTCAACAACGGAGAATCTTCTATTTTGTTGGTCGCAGTGTATATATATATGTAGCATGCGACCTCGCAATGGGGGAAATGGATTTTGAAAAGAGTCGAGAGCGGAAAAGGTTGACTTGCGCACAACGCGTATAAGCTTTATTCGTTTGAAAGGGTACATTGTTATTATTTTATAGATGGAGTATTTTTGGTTGAAAATATTCGCTATACGATATGTATCTGACAACTTTTTTGTTGGAAAAAAAAATAAAACTTTTTTTCATCTTGTAACGAATCTTTTTGATGATTTTAGTTATAGACTAGTAAACTTTTTTGTTATTATATACAATCAAACAATTTCGTTATAAAAGCAAATATATTGTACTTTCGTAATTATGTGCTGCTACACTACGTGTGAGAAAAGTGGAGTTCTTCTTGTGTGTTCTATTTTTCACCATAACTATTTAAATCCATTTCTTAAAATTACTCTTATGTATCATTATTCAATTTAACCAGGAATTTATACAAAATTCATAATTCTACAGTATTCAACATAAAAATAATATTTTTTATTAATAAAACATTATATTCATCCTCCACGTAATAATTGAGGTTAATAACAGAGAAAACATCGAAGCGTACATTTTTACGGGCTCGTAAATTCTTAAAAGCATAAATATTAATGAATTAAGTAACTTTTATCTCTATCTCTCTCTCTCAAATGAAAAAAAAAGTACCACACGCATTACGCACACGCACAAAGACTTCACATATATACGGTACAACCTCCCTACTACATTGAAAACAAAACCTCTTAATTCCTTTCCGAAACTCCCCCTCTGCTCTTCACGCGCATAATTACCATTGCACACCTCCTCCTTCTCCTCCTCCTCCTCCAATTACCCTCGTAATTATTCACAGTTCCGAAAAGCTAATTTCCCTTACACGTATATACGTGTATATATATATACACCTTTTCTGGAAGACCCGCGCCGCGCCGCGCGAGAGTGAACGCGCATCCTCAAAGAAAGGCGACGGAAGAGAGTAAAAAAGAAAAAAAAAAAGAAAAGCCGCCGCCGTCGTCGTTGCCGCCACACACGCAATCTCCTTTAAAGCCACCGCGGCGGCGGCAGATCAGTATCATCTCGAAACCTCTCGCCCACGTGTACATACATACATACGTATATGTATATATAGATACCGGTGGGGGGGAGGAGTACGATAAGATATGGAAGCTCCACTTATTAACACACCAGACGCTCGTTTCCGCCTCTCCAGAAATTCCGAGATGCCCAGGTTTATCCGTGCGTTTATCTTTCTCTTTCGGCCTCTGTGTGTGTGTGTATGCGTATACGTGTACATGAACTAGGCTGTTATCGGTAGGGAAGATCGAAAAAGCCATCGCCCTTACCTCCCCTCTTTTTTTTCGCGCGAGTAAATGGGTATGAGGATGCTAGTTTTGCGAGCGTGCGCTTGGGGGTGTGGTACACTCTAGGTCTGCGGGTTTGCTTCTCTTTCTTTTTGTTTAGGTTATCGTATAGATGATCGCGGAAGAGGGTGCAGCTGCTGCTGCTGCTGCTGCTGCCTTTGGGGTTTAACTTTTGTGTGGGAGCTTGGATGGTGATGAGGAGAGGCTGGAAAGAGAAGAGGGTAATGGTGGGTTTGAGTTGATGCACTTTTGTCGACAGGTATAGAATTAGAATGTGGATTCAATAACGTGGTGTGATCTGTAATGTAGCTTGATGAATAAATTTTGTTTTATTTTCAAGCGATATATTTTTGTTAATTTTTATTGTTGTAAATTTTTTTTTTGCCATTTTTAGCAACTCATGAAGAATAAATACATAATTTGATATTTTTTATTAAATTTCGCGCCATATGCGCGTCAATTAATTTAAAAGTATTTCTGAGTAAAGTTTAAAAAACAAATAACGATAATAATTTTAAAGTTATTAATATAACTTTTAATTTCATCATACATTTGTGAACTCGTAGAACGAAGAAAACTTTATATTATAAAAATTACCGCGACAGTCAGCATAATCTTGGGATCTCGAGAGACGTGATAAAAATTACCTTACTTTATCACACTTCCTCGCGGGGCTGCAGAATTATACTTAGACTCGCGTAGTAGTTTGCACGAAAAAAAAGAAAAAAAAATTTACCTCACGTATTAAATGCTCTCTAGCATATTTCACGAGATCAAATATTATATAATTCTAAATCCTGAATTTACTTAATTCGCAAAAAATAATATTCAAAATGTATGGAATACCTATATATATACATACGTATAGTCGTACGTCATAAATTTTATCTTTTTTTCTTTCTATACATCTGCAAAAAATTCAATTCTAATCTATCTTTTAAAGAATTACAATAAACTGGCTGAGTCCATTAATCACCATGCCAACTACTATAGAGTTTAAAAACCATCGCTGACAAAGGAAGCATCACTGTATGCGGGTCCAGTTAAAAACAGACTCGAAAACACCAGGTGCAGCTAACTATCACAAATCCGCCACTTAAGGTCGGATGCTGCCAAGTAGCAGCCGACTTCCCAACTCGGCCAATCGAGCAAACACATTCTCCCAACAAGCTTCTTCACCCATCCCATCCTCTCTCTCTCTCTCTACTCCAAAAAAAAGACAACACACACACACCACCGAAACCCAATCGCACTAACACTCGTTTCCATCGTCCTCCTGCCCTCATGCGCGCAGCAACAGCAGCCGGCGACCTTCCCAAGGTAGAGAGGAAAGAGAAGAAGTAAAGTTACTACTAACAGCCTCTTCTACACTGCACCTTGGGCTGTTACGACGACACACACACACACACATATGTATATATCTATACATACCTACCAACTCCCTAAAAACTACCTGTTACGAATTCCCCAGGGGATTAGGAGAGAGAGAGAGAGAAAGAGAGGCTGCTGCAGTCGCTCAACCGCGCCCCGAAGGTCGCACGCGCCGATTTAATTTTCCTCGAGCCGAATTCAACTTTCTCGCTCTCCACTTCCTTTGTTCTTCCATCGCGTGTGCGCGCGCGCGCGTTCGCTCGGCGGGGGTGGGCACGTGGAGCGCATTAACGGTACACGACGACGACGACGACGTAGCTGGAGCCATTGTGTTTCATGGTTTATTACGCGTGTAACGCGATAAAGGATGGCGAAGAGAGAGAGAGAGAGAGGGGAGTGTATTTTTTTTCTCGTCGAGGAGGGATTTTTTTTTCTCGCCCAAGTTGAATTGAATTACGTATAGTGCGACGGTGCTTCTGCGTTATAATGCGTATACATATATGCATTGTATATAGGGGTTTAATGTTTTATCGAGCATAAGTATATTCCTAGATATGTGTATATATATATGTACGATGAAAAAAGGTTTTTTATATATATATATAAGTACTTGAAGCAGTTGGTTAACCCTGTAGAGTAGGTCTGTTCATGACGAGCGTTTCAGTTTATCCAGAAACTATTCATCAAGTGTATTATCAGAAACTTCGATGTGATGAGAAAATCCATCAAAGTATATATACATATGGATACGCGTAGCTATATATTGCGAGAGGCTCGACGTACGCTGTTAATGTACGAAAAGTTCAAGGGATGACAAGCTGTTATCTCAACTATTTTGTTGACAGGAATATGGCTTAAATGGTTTTTAAGAGAATATATATATGTAGATATTTACTTAATCTACCTTGATAAAGGATGTAAATGTATATCGTGTCGGATGGTATGGAAAATGATGTATTACAGCAATGACAGAGTGATGTATACATGAGAACGCGCAGTGATAAATTATAACTATAAATCATGATAAACGCCATTGACAACGCGTTCATATACATGGTATATTTTGATATTACTTTTTGTGTGAAAATATTTTTAAATGTTTATCGAATAAAGATGTTTTTCTTATGTTGCAGGTTAGTTATACATTTGTATGAATTTCAACTGCTTGAACCTGGCTTTCTATAAATCGCGTAAGGTTTAAATCATCTTATATATTATTATCATATATGCTATAATCATGCTATATATATTATATTAAAAATAAAAACTTATATTTATTTCACGGAAGAAATAAATCAGTAAATTCTATACATTTCCAACTGTTAATTTGACTCTAAAGCAACAAGTTTGTTTTAATTTTAAAAAATACTGATAAAATTTCCATTTTGAAATGTAGAATCTCCATTTTTTTTTAAAAGTCAAATTTCCACTTTCGGATAAATGGAATTCTTGGTTCACTAACAATCCAGTTGATTTTACTATATGCTTTATTTTTTCCATGTACGCAAAATTGTTACTTCTTCTGCACTCACACGAACCATTAAAAATATTTACACCCCACTGTAATAAAAGATTAAAAACTTTGCAAAAAGAAAAAAAATAGTCCATTTGATTTTTCAATCAACCAACATATCTATACGCATCACGAGAAGATTTAAAAAAAATAAAGCTACGAACCAGAATATACTTCGTGCAACACACGTTACACATCTAAACCCACTGCACGCATATATCTAAATCCCCCAAAAGAAGCAAAATCGCACACGCGCAACCTCTACCTTTCGACCCGCATCAATATACGCAGATTACATTTTGCACTCCTATATCCCCCGATCACTCTCTCTCTCTCTTCTCTCCTTCTCCATCTCTACCCATTCATTCACCCTTACAATACCTATACCACGAGTATATATACACCGATCTCCAGAAAAGCTCCGTTCGGTAGCAGTACTATATATATATATAATGTGCTACTCGACAGTCTCGTGTCCCGATCACGGCTTATCTCCTCCTCGCTATCTTCTCCATACCTTCCTATTCGCAGTATATGTCTCTCTCTCTCTCCCTCTCGATCGTTCGTTCGCCTGTAGGAATGAAGCTGACCTTGGCATTCTACAGTCTTTTTCTCTCTCTCTTGAGAGCGCGCGTGTCATATATATATATATATATATGCGCATTGGTGATGGTCCGCGCAGTAGATCCGTTTTTTTTTTCGAGAACCGCCCTTGGCAAACTCCGATGAGGGTTTGGTGCGGAAGCGAGGATCACGATGCAGCGTAGTAGTAGTAGTAGTATGTAATGATACGAAGAGAGAAAAGAGAGATGCACGCCATTCGCAGGAATAGATTTTGCTGCGCGCGCAGTTGAAGGACATATTATAGTCGCTCGAGGGGCGCCGCGAGAGTGAAGAGATGGGCTAATGGCTGTTATTTAATGCCGACGTTGTAATTGATGCGTAATAGGATTGTGATTACGAAGGAATGTGTGTGTGTGTGTGTATATATATATATATATATGTCTATGTGCGGTACTTGCAACAACAGGTTAGATGAATATTTTGTTGTTTTTGAGTTTAAATGTGCGCGTATGTACACGTTGCTGCGGTGCAGCTTGAACAACGTATAGGTTGCTTGGCGTTATAAGAGTTTAATGAAATAAATTTCATTAAACTCTCTCATTATAAATAATGTAGAAATATTTACATTCGCTTATTTATTTAAAGAATATTTTTAATTTGGAAAAGATAAGGTAATATGTTAATAGTTAAAGTTAACTTGATCAGACGTGATCTCGTGTGTGTGTGTATATATATATATATATCATTTACATTCAAGTGATTGTCTTATATACATCCATCGAGCGACGTAAAATGATAAATTTTGAATTTCACTGTACATACCAAAAAACTTCACGTCTTTAAAATGCGCATTTACGCGTATTTTACAAATACATCTCTTTCTCTCTCTCTCTCTCCCTCTGTCTCGCTCTTTCGCATTTTAAACGATTACATTCACCTCTCACATCTCACAGACCATTTCCCTTTTTCCACCCGTTTCTCTCCTAAATCTGCCATTCATCCTCCCTCGCCCTTTCCTCACCTCGCGCGCCAGGCGTCGTCGTCGGCCGTATCATCGTTTCTCTCGTTCCACTTTCTCTCTTCTCACTATATACATCGCAAGCTCCGGCATTCCCTAACGAGGTTTCGTCAACGCGTGTCTCCGAAAAATCTCGCGCGCAAAGAGATACACATACAGACATATATATACGCACGTTTGAGGTTTCGCGCGTCGCGACGTTCTGCTATACGACCACGATTGAATTAAGGCTCCTCGTCGTCGTCGTTGTCGTCGCGCTCTCTGACTCTCGGATATTGAGTTTCGAGGGCGTGCGCATACGTATATAGCTGGATTTCTTTTCTTGTCTTGTGTGTGTATATATATGTATATATCTCATACTATGTTGTTTTTTTTTGTTTTACAAGGCAGAGAGGAAGAGAGAAAGAGAGAGAAAAGTCGTTGTAATTGGATAATGCTGCGGATTTATAAGTGACTGCGGCAGGTGGATTTCGTTAATAATCATGTATAGGTAGACGGATTCGTATACGCGAGCCGGATGGATGTGTATATATATACACGGGAAGAGGAGTGAGAAGAAAGAAAAAAAGAATAAAGAAACGCAACAGTGCGGTGAGAATTAGAGATGTACTTTATATGTATACATCAGGTACATGGCAAATGACAAGGTGATGGGTGGACCGACTGGCCGGATGGATGTATATATATACATGTGTGTGTGTGTGTGGCCAGGCTTGATACGTTGATCATTGATTTTTTATGGGTTTTTAATTATGGGAGAGCGGAGGGAACCGAGCAACGACTGGGATTATTTGCGGTGACCGAGTTGCCTGTCGGGCATTTGGCTATATAAGAGATATGTTGCACGCCGTGTCTTGTTATGTACGGGCGAAAAGTGAGATTAAAAATAGATGGTTTCGTGTCAGTTTTACTGTCGCGGATTAAATTAATGATTAGTTCTTTTTCGATGATCTGGTTTCCGTTTATTCATCAATAAGGCTCGAGAAGAAGTAGAACATGTGAGATATACATTTTTTAAAAAGAATTAATAAAGTACCGATTTACCAGATGTATTTGATTGCTAACTGAATTTATAGTTTTTTCCGTGCTATGGTTATGGGTTGTAGATCTCTCTATAACGGTATATTTATGAACGAAATTATCAATTAATACTCGTGTATTTTATAGCTATAAAAATTTTCATATACCCAGTTTTTGTTTATGCGGGATGAAGAAACTTATCAGTTTGCTACATAAAATTTTTATGTGCATCGCTTGATTATTACGTTCTCTTCCTTTTTCTTGTTGCTTGAAATATAAACCACTAACTGCGCATATAACGAGCTTGTAGATTGCGGCTCAAAATTTAAGATACGTCTTGTAGAAATATAGTGATGAGAGAAAATGAAAAAAACTAGAATATTATCCAGTAACGCTAAAAAAAGTTCTAAATCTAGAAATTTAATTATTTAGTTTAGTTTTGAAAAAAATTCTGCTATTTTGAAAATTAAAAAAAAATATTGATTCGTTCCAAATTTATAAAAGTGTGAAGTTGAGCAACGTATATGCAGATGTACCCGAACAGCAATTTTAATTCTGGGAAAAGCAATAATGTAAGCGTGTTTTCTGCATATTTTTTTACTTCCCTTCGAAACTTTCCAAGAATGAACAATTATTATTTCCACGAAAAATTTATTTGAATTTTTTTTAATGAACCTAAATATAATTTTAATTTCTTCATATTTAAATCATTTTTATCATAATGAATAAACAATAAAAGAATACCATAACAAAAGTAAATTACATCCTTCTCTCATCGCCATACAGACTATATAAACCATTGTTTAACCCGTATACCACTATCTTGAACAAGCATTTCTACTACCTATAAACAACAAACAGCGCTAACAAACAACAACAACAAACAACAACAGTAACAACTATATAAACCGTCATCATTCCCTTATCGTACGCGCAGACGACTCTCGAAACCCCGCTCGTGGAATCAAAGTTAGCTCCCTTTTTTTCAATAAGGAATCCCCATCCTCCCACAGCATCCCCGGCGAAAAGGGACCCAAGGGACGCAAAGGAGCCGAGCTGACTTCGACGACGCCCGTTAAAGAAGCGAGTAAAGAGCCCGAGAGAGAGAGAGAGAGAGAGAGGGGGAGAGAGAGAGGTAAGGTGGGGAAGGTAGAATCGCTGTAGCACGCGCCCCGAGAAATGCTCGCTCGCGCGCGGAGGCGTGCGACTATGCCAGGTATGCGGGCGGCCCGCCGCGAGGCTTTTTGTAACCTTTTATTACCCCCTGCTCGCTTGCTTGCTTGCTCACTCGCCTTCTTCTTCGTCTTCTTCTTCTTCGTCTTCTTCGTCCTTCTTGCTCTCTCTCTCTCTCTCCCTCTCTCTTGCTGTCTTTTCTCGAGTTCGCGTGCTGTTGCAACGAGACGTCTTTGTCGTTTTCGCTTTTGAGAGAGAATGTATGTGTGTGTGTGTGTGTAGCAACAACAGCAACAGCGAGGGATGCAGTAGCATAAGGCTATTTCTGGTGTTTTCCGTGTTTGTGAGCGCGGAGGTGTAGAGGGTTTTTGTAACGGGCTTTTTTCGGAACAAGTATGTGTTTTTTTTTCTCGTTTTGGAAGTAAGCGTGGAATTGAAAAAAGTTTAGTTATAGAAAAATTGTGGGAGATGTGGTATAATGAATGTTGGTACAGCAAAAAGGGTTTTCTCGATATGTTAATTAAGGAAATTTTATCGGAAGGCATTTGTATCAATTACCGATGAATGGAATTTTTGGCTTCAATGTGATTTTCCGAGGCGTGAGAAGACCAAGTTCGTCGAAGTAACTTGTAATAAGTCGCGTTTACGAGTAATTCAATTCTAGAAGACTTTGATAGAGTGACTGTAAAAGACTGCGTGAATTGCGAATAATTCTCAATGAGGTTATGACGTTTGTTAAGATCTTATTCAAATTTCAATTAATTAATAGTCTAGGCCGCTCTTCTTAATTTATAATCAGTCTATTCATTTTGAGATTATTATGTCTGTTTGGATAGATCACCGGAAGGATAAATTATAATAAGTCGTTTAAACAAGATGTCATGATGTCCGATACAAATCCAAGCTGTCGCGTATATAACAGTGTTCCCTTCAATTTTCCCGAGAATTTCATGCTTATCCGACATAAAACAAAAAAGAAAACCACTCTTTCCAATATTCATAATGAAGACAGCACAGAAATAAAACTGAGACCGCCTACAGCATATGTTACAAACATAAGTAACAACATGACAAAACACATGTTCGCAATAGAGCGTGCGCGCGTTCAACCCCAAAAATAATTTACTTTTCCAACCACATGCCTGCATCTCACCCCACAAAAACCTTTTATCATATCCGCTCTCCACGTGAAACTTGAAAAAAAAATCAATCATCAAACACACTCCCTAAACGCACACTCACACTCATCCTAAAAACAATTTCCACACACAACTACACACGATCGTCCGTTCAGAAAAAAAAAACTCTCTACTCGTACCATCTGCCGTTTTTTACACACGTATATAGGTAGGTATACATTATACGACCTCTCCACACACACACACACACACGGATATCCTCCGGATCTGGGGTCGCTAATCTGCATAAGCGATTAGACCCTCGCACGCTATCTCTTAATCCAGGCAACCGCTGCCTTCTCCGTTCTGAGATTTATCGTCGTCTGCCGGAAAAAAATTAGGTTTTACCAGCCGCCCGTGTGATAGTGGCACGTGTGCTGGATCGCCGCTATAGAAAGAGAAGGGGGAGAGGAGGGCAAAAGAGAGGATGATACGCGAGAGGTATACGTTCGCTCACTGCACAGATGTATAATATGGGGTCTGAATAGTATGTGTGTAGATCTTAGAGGGTTATAATAACGGATGTTATTGTTATTGAACGAGAATGGTTGATTTTTTATTGATAAGGTGCAGATTTGTTGGGGAAGATTTAAGATATGCGGGGTTTGGTGTTCGACAGGGTAGTATATTATCGAAGTGGAGTTTCGTAAATTTGATTCGGTGCGGTTGTGCTATATATATTTGAAATTTTGTTAAGTATATAGACGTGCAATTGACAAATTTGAATAATAATGCATAAAAAGTTTACCTGTTTTTAAACTTATTCCTTAGATTTGTATAGATTCTGTTTAAGGTATTTGAAGACCCGTATATATGTCTTTTAGCTATAACGGAAAATTTACATCCGTGTAGAGTAAATAAATTTAAGCAAGTTATGGTACGAGAGGTTCATTTGCAAACGCGTTTGATGGCATAAAATAGGAAAATTATGTCAAATGTACATTCTATTAAAGAGATCGAAAGTTAATGGAATGCTCGTAAATTACTTGTATTATTCCACTAAGTATATTAATTTACACAGTTTACACGTCCTATCGTTATAGAATCATTAACGAGTTGAGCTCGAATTTTATACCTATAACCTCGTTTATTTATTATTTATCATTTATTGAAAAGATAAATATTTGAAAAAATAAAAGTACATGCGTATATACCCGTATCTCGACGGTGTATAATAACGGCGAATAAAAATGTCACTATTAAACTACCCTTTAAAATGTTGCTTTATTCGTTCAAAGTGATTTAATTATATAAAAATGCCTCGACGTAAAATTTAATCATTCGCTAGAATGACGATAAAATTTTAATTTAAAATATCTTATATTTTATGAATGAAGCAACACGTCGGTAACTCATTATGTAACGCGTATATAAAACGTATGCGCACCGGAAAATTAATTAATTTGAGAAATTTTAACGGTACAATTATCACAACTAACTTTTTCATAGTTTACATCGAACATTATACTTTTCTAAATAATCGTTTAATATATCTCTGTATATAACATCCTTAACCAACGCAATAAAAACCATGATCTTACCAATTAAAGTCCTTGACTACCTAAATCAATACCCTTATACCTATATCACACACACTAATAATAATTTTTCTCCTATACTACACGTACCAACGAGCATCTTTATACCAAAACCCTCGCTCGCACCTTACAACGACGACGTTGAAACACAGCGATAACATTTCGTTGTTCACACATATATATATATACGCATATATCGTTGTGCTCCCCCTCTTCCTTGCTTGCTTGCTTGCTTGCTTGCATAGAACAACCCTATATGCGCACTTGAGCGTGCTCGCGCGCAGACGCTATCTAAATCGGCCGTACGTGCGCCCGCGCGCATAATCGTAAACGCGCCGCTATATATATGTATACGGTTAAAGCCTGCGCGGATTGATTGGGCCCCTACGCTCTGCGGTTGTATATAAACTTTGTGTATGTGTATGGATATTATAGAAAGTTTAGGAAGATATATAATTTATATATGGTGTACATAGGGGAGAGGGGCGACTCGGTTTTCGGAGCAGCGAGCAAGCTAACAATTAACTACCGAACGCGCGAGGTAATTTACGAGCGTCGAAGTATAGTGGAGTAGATAGCTGTGTGCTGAGGTTGGCGTATATATATATATATATATATATATATATATACACACACGATTGAAATTAAAAGAATCAAGTCGTTTTTTTTTTATTCTTTCTTTGCGTGGATAATCGAACAAGGATATGGGAGGTGATGGGACTTATTAGAGAGGTATTGGGCGGTTTTGGATGGGTTTAATTGGCGGTGAGCCGTGCGAGCTTACTCTTCAATTGCAACGATTTATTTTGAGTTTTCTTAATTGATCGGTTAATTTATTGCTTTATTCCGCAATGGAATGCGACGTGCGTATTTGTGTGTATGTTGTAATTGCTAGGTAAGGTTATATTGAAGGGTGGGTAAATTGTTAATTAAATTTAAGTAAACAAAGCTATTGTATTTCAATCGGCGTTCTTTTTCTTTTCAATCTCTTTCGAAAGTTAATGAATACTACGATGTGATGGAGGCTGATGTGTATGTGTGTGTGCGCGCGCGCGCGTGTGTAGAAATTTCAGGGTAAAATCAGATTAAAATTAAAATTAAATTATCTTTCTTTAGCTCGGTAAAATGCACGAAATACAGAAGCACCTTTCAGAATTTGAGAACGATTGCTTTCACGTTATAATGAATATACTGGCGTCATCTCTCTATATTGATTGATAAGAGATTATTTTTGTCCGTATAGATCGGCAGCTGCTTTCTACATTTTGATCGAGTCGACAAGAAGCTTGCATTTTCTTGTTACATATTAGAGTTCTGTTACAATAATCACTAACTGAAGAGGGTTCAAGGGGATACAGAGTTAAGCATCGTTTCGAAGGATTATATACTAACAAGGCGAGTATCTCAGATTTGGATCACGGATTTGGGTCAAACTTTGAGATATAGTTTTAGATGTTAAAATATAAAGGAAGTCGCAATATTGGATCCTAATGCTTCGATAAATGAAAAGTTATCAATATATATTAAGAAAATATTGATAAAAGTATTTTAATTTTTATATTTATTATTCAGTTCGAAAAAGCGTTATATACACTTGTTAAAGAAGAAAATAAAACTATAGAGCGGAAGCTTTCTGTTACCTTCAAAATTGAAAAAATATCAATTCAAAGTTATGAGGATTCGAAGTTACACAACGAGAATGCATCAAATATACATGAAATTGATGTCTTAATTGTATCGATTTTTAAGTGAAAACAGAAAAACAGAATATGTTTATCAATATTTTCTTAATGTATTACTAAAAATCCGTGATCCGGATCTGAGATACTTTTTTGTAAGTTCTTTTAAAAATCTTCAATAGTTCAAAATATACAATGCTCGTCACAAAACTATAACGTTTATGAAATACACAATACATTTTAAAAATAAATAAACGAGGACATCGTTATATAAAACTCATTCTCGTTACTCAATAATTTACATCTCTTCCGACTGTAGCCGCGTATTTTTACATATACATCACTGTGTCCGTGAAAAAAAAAGAAAAAGTTGTACCATCCGTGTTAAAGAAAAAGTTCTCGAATTAAACTGCAAAAAACTAATTTAAATTATATATCCCTCTTCAAAACACGAATCCGAGTGTTCGCCTCTCTACCCCCTAGTCTTCAAAAGCCAGCCCCTTTACATCATATACACACACACACAAACGCGCGCGCGAAACCCGAGTAAAAAAATCAGACTCGTGAAACCCTAACCACAACGGACCACGCTTCTTCTTCTTCTTCTTCACCCCTCCGCTCGATCTATACTGTAATCTCAGAACTTTCACCCATATTTTACGCAGACCACTGGTGGTGGCTACGACACCACTATATACGCTACCTTGCCAAGCGTAAAATAAAAAAAAAAAATAAATAAACCTCCACCCCCGAGCACCGAAAAGGAAGACTGACAGTGGCACTCGAAGGGTGGTACTCTGATGGTGAGGTAAGACGGGGGGAGGAGGGCAGTACAGTAAAAAAAAAGCACGAGCGTATTGAGAAACGTGCCCAAGTACTATATACTACTATACACCGGCACACTCTCTCTCTCTCTCTCTCCCTAGTACGGAGAGGGGTCAAAGAACGCGAATATATCGCCTCTCTACACATACACATACGTATACGCGAGCGAATCGCATAGAGAGAAGCCAAGAGAAAGAGAGAAGCTCGCGAAGAGAGAGAGAGAGAGAAAAAGAGCGAGAGAAAGAGAGAAGTGGTATTCGCCAGCTGCCGTTGAACGTGTTCAATGCCGCGCTGCTCGCGAAGCAAGCGGCCGGCAAGAAAGCGGCCCCCGTGGCCTGCAGCCGAGCTCGGCGTGCGCCGTCTCTCTCTCTCTCTCTCTCTCTCTCTTTCTACCTCATAGAGAGCTAACCAAAGTAAAAGAGTGGGGATGAGCGTCGAACGAACCGAACCGAACCGTCGTGTGGGCCTCTCTCCCTTCGTTCGAGAGAGAGAGAGTCAGTCTCTCGCCGCGCTCAGTGCCGGACGATCGCGAGCGCGCTTTTCGCGGCTCTCCACACGTATTTTATATACACTCGTACTTGTATATCGAGTGAAGAGATCGGCAGAGAAGCTTTACTTGTGTCTTGTGTATATATATATATCTACACATATATATATCGCGCGCATTCCACTCGTGAGACAGTGTGTTGTACATCTATATATACATATATATATGTGTGCGCGTGTGTATGTGTGTCCACGACGACGTAGGTAGTTTTTCCGCGAGCGTCCGCCACGGTGTATGTGTAGACAGAGAAGGTGTGCAGAGGCGCCTTTCAACCGGTTCTTCGCTCCCAGAGGAGATCGCTCCGTTTCTTTTCCGCGGTTGCCATCTCGCGCGCGCTTGCTCGTGCGCTCGGCACAGCCTGCTGCTCTGCTCCGAGGCCAGAGAAAGGCATATCGGCATAGGCACCGCGCTGTGTATAACTCCACTGTAGAGCCAGCGAAAAAGGAAGTGTGCCGGTCTGTGGCCGATCGTTGATCTACTACCACCTCACATGGAATCGGTTAAAGTCTAGTCCGTATAGACCAAATAGTATAATAGAGAGGAAGAGTTGGAGCACGCAACGATCGATGGATCGTCAGCGACCAAAGAAGAGTAGCATATTTTTCGTAATAGCAATACCCGTGCTTGGATCGTTTGTTAATTAAGGTTATATATACGTAATACCAAGTGTATATAAATATAGAAGAAAAAAAATAGTAATAATAATAAACCCGTAAACCGGGCGAACCGATTAAAAGTGCATGTGCGGCGGGGCTTTATCAGTGAGCCAGTGCCTCGGCGGCGTGGCGGCCCTCACGGCGGTGTCAGCCGAGCCGTGCGCCGGCTTCGGAACCGGCGCAACCAACAGTGCTCGTATCCAGCAACAGCAGCAGCAACAACTGCACCGTCAGCATCGCGGTATGCGACGATTTGCTAAAAGACGACGAACCCTCGCAGCCTTTACTGCGATTATGGGTCGGTTAAGTCGTGCTGCAGCTGGTGGTGCTAGTAGTGGCTCACATCATCAAGCTAATGCTGCTACTGGTACCAAAGCTGCCTTCAAAGTGCATTATAGAAAACTAAGCGAAGAGTCCAGTCCGACGAAACAACCTAGAAGGGATGACGGTGGAAGGAGTCAGCAGCGGCAGCAACAGCAGCAACAGCAGCAGGTGAAGTTTGTGCCGCCGTTGCCAGATTACATGTCGTATTGTTGCTGTAGATGCGGACACACGCAGAAAGTCAAAGTAAGTAGTTTGGAATATGTTAGGGGAAAAGAGTGAAGAGAATGTGAGGATGAGGTGTATTGAGGAGAGCTATGCATTCCTAAAGAAGGAGATGGAAGAGTGTGTAGGTGTTAGTCTTGATATGGAGTTATCAGGGATCGGAAAGTGAGATAAGGGAAAGATGTATATGGGTTTGTCAAATAAAGGTGTGTGAGGCTTCAGGACGGGAAATTTAGGGTCGAGAATAAGTATACTTCTTTCATTCGATTTTGTGCTTGAAAATATACTTGCGATAGCAGTTGGAGATCGGTAATAAGTACAGTGTCTTTATATAGGATATAGCACATTATATTACAAGCGAATCTTTTGATTTCAAATATAATGATGAGGTTAGTTAATCAGTTAAAAACATTAACGCGTAATTACAATAACGATTCAAATTGACCTATAAAACATATAGCACGTATGCACGCGTTCATTGCCGTGAAATCGAGGCGAGTACTTGATTTTAGATTAGCCAACAATGAGGTTAGGTTACGGATCGCATGCTAAGCATTCTTTAACTTTATCTAGCTTTCAAACATTTAATTTAATTACCAATTTCGATTTAATCATTACTAAAACCAACCATATTATTACGGATCCAGTGCTCTTTTTTGGCGCTTACATTCCTCTCGTATACGACCCAATTCATAACGATCATTACCAGCAGCATTACGTCATCGTACCGGAATGTTGATAACCGCCAATATAATTAAGCCTCAGAGATATCCATGTGTACATACATAATTTTTCGTCAACATCATCGTCCCAATCCCTAAGCCACTCATTGACTCCAGCATACCTCCACACCCGTATACCATTCTTATATATACATTCATCTCACGCACGCACATGCGTAGAACACGTGAGACCATCCAAGAGAGAACATCCGAGTCATCCCTGGAACACACATATATAATGCGCACTCTTACGCACCCATTCGACAGATAGAGAGAGAGGGAAGAAAAATCGGCTACTACGCGATTGTCCAGCACCCATGTGAGAGCGAGCGAAGGGCTCGTTCACTCCACTGAAGCTTTTGAAATTTCCAATACACATGTGTATGTGTAGATATATATATATATGTGTGTGTGTCTCGTGTAGTCTTCCCTCAATCCCTCGTTCATGCGACTTTTACACACGCACGGCCGGGACTTAACATTCTCAAGTATCCATCGGCTTCTCCCTTCGAATCGATCTCTTCACTCACTCTCTTTCACACAGCCCTCCCGCGCTACCCTATAACTTTACACTATAGCAAGCGACACATCTACAGTCTGGTGGTAGTGCTTTAAAATCGGATAAAGAGCCTCGCATCTCCCCTCTCTCGTTTCTTTTTTTTTTTATTTTTTTTTTTCTATCTCTCGCCACCGACGAGGAGAAAAAGCAGCTACCGAATGCTACAATTCCCGCGGCCGCACCTCGAGAATACAAAGCGTTGCACTCTCGAAGAAGAAAAAAAAAATAGAACGTCTCTCGGCGCTAGCGCGTGCGGTGTCTCTTCAGATAATGAAACGATCCGCGGCGCGCGAGCCAGGAGATAACACGCGCGATGCGTCGCGAAGAAGTAGTAAGAGAGAGAGAAAGAGATAGAGCCGGAAGTTGGCTATTCGCCTCTTTCACAGCACCGTTTACGACACACACGCCAGGCATAAAAGGCCTGCTGCTGCTGCTGCTGCTGCTGGCCGTCAACGTCGTCGTAGTAGTAGCGCACTCAAGTGCGTCTTTACCCTCCCGCGAAAGAGGATAGATGAGGAGAAGAGAATCACTACTGGATATATATATATAGAGGAGAGAGTAACGAGAGTGCACGTGTGCGTTATATCTATATCGTATCGGATTTATCGGTGAATCGAGTTGCTAGACCGAATGATGATACTGTTGAGTGTAGAGGTTACATATTACACATTGCGAAGAAAATTTGAATTTAGAAGTATCGAATATATATTATTCAACATCCAGTTTTAGTATATATTATATATGTATAAGGTATGCCCGAATGTTACGTTCACTTTGGTTTCAAGCTCGATGAATTTATTAAAGGATATCGAATTCGATCTTTATCATTGTACGGCAGATACAAGTGCACTGCTCCAGCACAAATGTGCATATATATATATAGTACACTGCATGCCAGCGTGTTTCAGGATTTGCACAATGTACCGATATTTATCGGCTTTATTAAAACGTTATATCCTTTGCTTTCGCGAATGATCGTTAGCATGATTATAATTTCTGCATATCAATGTCTCACGATTGCATTCCGTTCTCTAATTCTTTATGCTTGTTCTCACTTTCAATTAAAATAGATAAATGCATATATACACACACATACATTAGTAGTACATAGCCAACTATTACATCTCGAAATCATTTCAATCCACCTGCGCGTCTACCCTTCTATATATATATATATATATACTTATATCTATCCCATTTCGATGAATCCCATTCGCCTGCTACCCGCAAAACTTGCACTTTCTCATCCCGCATGTACGTATAAAGGTATATATATTCAGCGTTCTTTCCTTCAACAAAGACATATACCGCCACCTTCTTCTGTACTCGATCAGCATCTATAAACACCCGTAATACGCCTTCTCTCTCTCTCTCTCTCTCTCTCTCTCTCTCTCTCTCTCATTCCCTACCACACTTTTTACCCTCGCACTGTTTCTATACATGTATATGTATGTGTATACGTTGCCACGTACGCGTAATTTCCAAACTATAGTACGTACAGTCCGTGCAAAATCATATCGCGACGATGAACCTCACCTCCGTATAAATTTATATATAGCACACGCGGTTCTATACATGTTACATATATATATATATACATATACCTATACCTACCTGCATACCTGCATACATGAATGCATATGTATATATATAGACACCTGTATAGACTCGCCAAAGTTGTGTGTATATATATGTGTGTATAGTGGCGATGTCGTCGTCGTCGTCGTGAGTAAGGGGAGGGGCAAGAGAGGGCGAGAGAGCGGAGGGAGGGGAAAGCCGTGGGATCGGACGAGCGCATTCCTCAGGCTCGTGCGGATGCCGGGAGAGAGAGAGAGAGAGAGAAGGCTCGAATCTCTTTCGTGCCTTTCGCGTTGCCGGCCAGACGAGCGTATACCGCCGTTGCTGCTGCTGTGTATATATATATATATGTTGGTAGCGCACAGTGCCGTAAGTTTTGCACTGAGGATATATATTGGTGATATCGAATCGATGATTTGCAAGACGGTTTTCGTAAGCAAGAATATAAGGTAGATAGTACGTATAAGGATGTGGTTTCTGGTTTAGGTCTGGAATTATATATAGCGAAATGGTTGAAGTATTGGGTGTAGGATGATTTTTGTATTTTGGTTATCTTGGATAAATCGATGAAAAAAGATTGTTTGGTTATGATATCGATGATGACATTGTTTTGAATGCTGGTATAGTGGAACGTGATGATGTAAGAGGCGAAGGCAACGGATGTAATTTATGCTTATGCGACTTATAAATATAAAAACGATCGATTCTTGTTTCTCGTATATGATTAACCTTCGAGATGGAAAAGAAAGCTTTTAAAAACTTATATAGTATTATAAATTCTATCGTATTTTCGTAATCTTCATATACATAAAACTATTATCTTTTGTTTCAATTACAAAACCAGATTGATTTTCATGAACGTCAATGTATCAATCCTATAATAGTACGATTCACCACTCCTCTACCCTCAATGTCGACAAATCTTTATGAGTATATATGTGCACATGGGTAATTTCCGAGGTAATTTCAGGTCAACTGAGCAAGGTAAAAATTTTAAAATTGCTCACAATTTTTTGACACTTAGTTTTTTATGAACAGAAAACACGTTCCTAAATTTTTAGAGCAATATTTCAATAATTACAAAAGTTATTGCATATCAAAAATTGTTATTTTTTGCAATTTTTGCTGAAAACTCAACTTGCCACTTTTTTACTCAAAATCCTGAAACTTATTGTATAGAACATTGATTGGGAAAAAGTTTGCATTTTACTTCTAAAAGGTAGTCTTTTTTTTATGACCCTTTTTGAAAGTCTCTGATTAGCTCCTTTTCAGTGTACCTTTATCAAAATGCTACGTATGAATATTTTTTGTTCGACAAATTTTTTTCTGATTCTGTATTACAAACCTTTCAACATAAGCCCTGAACCAAGATGGGAAACGTCTTGAGAAAAAAGCTATGAATTTTTAAAAGATGTAAAAATAGTGAAAAAATCCTCTTTTTGACATGACTAGCAGAGTCAAGTTTACTTATTACTGACTTTTATGTGTTTATTCCACAGAATTTTGTTTTTATGCTGCTTCTTTAATAGAGTATGATTATATTTTACACCACAGCTGTAAAATATAATCATAAAAAGTATTCATAGCATTAATAATATCAAACTATTGCAGGTAGCCCGTATAACACATGGCAAGAACTTGTTTGTCGAAAAATTTATTCTCTATACTACTTATAAATGTATAATTATTTTTTAGACAGTATCAATTTAACTAATTAAAAGTGTAAAAAGCATAAAATTATGTATAACTAGAATAGTTAAAGTCACGATGTTATAATAATAAAAAATAAATCACTATAATAGGTTTATTATAATTGTAATTCTTGAAATATTACTCTAAAAATTTAGGAACATGCTTTTTTCATAAAAAACTAAATGTCTACAAATTTTGAGCAACTTTAAAATTTTCACCTTGCTCAGTTGACCTCAAATTACCCATATGCACATATATTCATATGAATCGATCAGCAAT
This sequence comes from Torymus tubicola, assembly GCA_035583055.1. NCBI lineage: Eukaryota > Metazoa > Arthropoda > Insecta > Hymenoptera > Torymidae > Torymus > Torymus tubicola. Next base: position 43,648 of record JAWWEQ010001374.1, read on the forward strand.
TTAATTATAATATATAGCAAACAGAACCAAACTTGCACGACCTTGATCCTGCTCAGTAGTTATATATCTTCGCGATCCTCTCTTTCTCACCTCTCGCGTACACATATACAGCGGTGCTATATTTAAAACGCACCTCACACTGCTGTCGTCGATTTATAAAAAGGAAAGTACGTATACGTACTCAAAAGAGAATATCGAATTCCTCTCTCTCTCTCACTTAAGCCTCTATATATACACACACACACATACACACGCACACCTGTACGCATTACTGCACCCAACTAAATATAACCTGATCAGTTGAACCTTACATGAAATTCCACATATTCGCACACATACACACACACACACCCTCTACAATTAAACGTCTCTCAAGACCAAAACCTTTTCTTGAAAAATCTTTCCTCTCTCTTGGCCATTAAAATCGTCGAAAAAGCCCTCTCGCTCTCCACATTTCGATCGTTAAAATTACACAGAACGCGCGGCGATTATGGTGAATCGATCGTTTTCTCTTCGCGATTCTCTCTCTCTCTCTCTCTTTCTCTACTTGCTGGCGCTCGCGTGACCTCGCATATATGCGGATGGTGTACAGTAGACGCAGTAACCAACGATGAGAAAAGCGGTATAAGGGAGGTCGGAGATATCTACCAACAGGTCAGAGGCTTCTCACTCCGTACGGTCTGCTGATGATGCGTCTGGATTCGCGCGTGTTTGTTGCTTTTATATATATCGAGACGGTGGCGGCGGCGGCGGCGGCGGTGGTTATACACAAGAAAGCTCTGCGGAATTCTAGTAGCTCACGCGCGAACGCGTATATATATATATATATATTCCGTGTGAATTAATAAGTGAGTTGGCGTGGTGTTGTTGCTCATGCTACGGTAATAACGAGTGGTTATAGGTTGTAGCGTATATAGTGAAAGTATAATATTGAAATTGGTCGGAAATTTGCCAGAGGCAGAGATTTTGTGTAGACGGCTTCGAGGTATGCGCGGAATTTCGTAATTGACATTTCAGTGTAGCAACGTGGCGCTACGGTGTAATTATCATATCACGAGTATTTGGGAAATGTTCATAGTATGCATGCGGTTGTCGCGGCTCGTGTGACGGTAAATATTTTCGTATATATAAGTGAAGCGACGAATTGACAGAGGTTCATTAATCTGGTATATATCGGTAATTAAGAATGCATGCTCGTAAATCTATAACAATAAAAAAAACTTGTTCTTAGTCGTTCGTAATATAGCAAGCACAAGACAATTTCAATTCAATACTCGCTCGTTCTCCCTCTTTCTCTTTATATGCAAAAACAGAAAAAGAAGAATTAAGGTTTTCGCAGCCTTATCCAATCGCAATATCTCGATATTCAGAATTCCTCCAGCAGCAGTGCAGGTAACGACGCACATTAGGCTCGTAAACCACGTGTATAAATATACAGTATATACTCGCGTTTGTGTATATATACGAATGTAACCTCGACATTCCTGAGACCGAATTACATTCATTCGGCGTTAAAAAGTTAGCGTTGATGATAAAAATCGACCTCCTCACTTCTCCTCACTTCGTGTGAATTATATACACGATAGCAATCTTCCGAAAGTGCAATGATAATTTTCCTTCTCGCTGCGTCTCTTTCTCTCTTTGTCCGTCAAAAAAGCAGCAACAGCGCTAAAATTCAACTTTTCCCACGTCAGCACAAGCTTGCGAACGAGAAGAAGGAAAAATTCAACTCACCGTCGTACGAGTCTTCTTCCTCCCCATATAATTGAAGCGGCGTTTGGTAATCGCTCCTTTTTCTCTCATCTGCTTGACGTGCGCACACGCGCGCGCGCCATCTCCTTAATTAGACGGGCTTTTTACGTAATTTCGAGAAGAGAAGAAAATGCGCAGGCAGCGCGGTGTCGCCAGGCTTTATTCTCTTTTTTTTTACTCTACCTAGGTAATCATTATCTCATTATTCTTTATGAGACGTACTATTATACCTACAAGAAACTGGGGCTTTCCGTTATTATTTCTCAATCCTTTGTTAGTTAATAAAAATAAGGAACAGATGAAATCCTTCAGATTCGTTTGTTTTTACGTTATGTTATAATTAGTATATAATTTTACACGTACTCGTTCTTATCTTAAAGATATCGCGCAGTGTATACATGGTAATCATATTAGAATGAAAACGTCGCTCTCTTATAATCATATAAGTAATTGTAATGCAATAATAAAATGAATTATATCCAGCTAACCTCTCGTTATACAAAAGAAAAAAAACCAACATAAGTACATGCTAATTATAAATCGACAGTATTCTTCTAATCATCGCACAAATAATCCCTACGTACACGTACATATAGCTTCATTCGCCCCCCTATATACAACCCACTTTTCCCCATAAAATAAGATCACCTCTTACACGAAATCCTCCTCTAACCATAAAAACCACGTCGTCGCGTTTCACCTCCACCACCAGCATCTTTCCAGAATCATAAACCTGCAATCTACGCAATCTTAAAACAAAAAAAAGAGAAAAGAAAAGAAGAAGAGAAGAACCATACAACGATATAAGAGCAATCTTCGACCCAATTGTGTACCCTCTAACCTCTCTGTTCTCGCGTTATCTTATCACACGCTTTGCAGTACGTCCTAAGGGAGAGATGCATTTCAGAGAAATCTCACTGTTATACTTCTCTTTGCCTGCTGCTGCTGTGTGGCAATCTGGCCTGTACGCGCGGCGACTGTGAGAAAGTGACTTTCGAGTGCGCGACATACGAGGAGAGTAAAGGTGGGGAGATAGAGAAGGAGGGAATGATTAAGAGATTAGCTCGGTGAATCGCGCAGCTGCCGAGAGAGGCTGCTAGGTGAGGCCAAGTGAGATTACGGAAATTTGGATGGGCGCGTGTGCACTATATAGCGTTTGCGAAGAGAAATATATATATATATATATATATATATATATATATATATATATATAGAGGTGTTGAGAGATTTTTCGGGGAAGGGGAGATGTACGATGATTTGCGAATTTCAGCAAGGTTTTTCGGGCACAAAGGAATGAGTAATATCTTCGTTGAATTTTTCAGTAAAATTCGTAGTAATGCAGATTTGAATATTATCAAGATATATTGGTTATTGATATATACATATTTTATATTTCCGAGTATAACTTGTTTATTCATGATTTTACATATTCAATTATATTCGCCAGATGTTTCATTTTATACTGTTATATATATGTGAAGAGTTACATTAAAGTATGATATCGTGAATAGCAACCTTGGCGAATGTTTTTTCAAATCTTCTTCTTTTTTTTGCACGTGAAAAGAGCACTTAAAGTAAGAAAAGAAAGTTTCTTTCTCTCTCTCTTTCTCTCGGCAGTAAGGTATAAAGGAAGAATTAACTACGCAACCAGTTTAAAAGCTTGTAAAAACTTGTCTCAAGCACGAGAACGACTTCTTTTCTCTTTGGTCGAATAAAAATGTGATTAATGTCATGTATCATTTCTATATCGTGCGCATTACGCACGAACGTATAATATAAAATACATCTACAACCTTTTATAAATCACAAAGAAAGCAATTCTCAAAGACACGTTAATCTCTTACGAAAGCTTTTCCGCAATAAACTTATGTGTCTCCTATTTTAAATATAAAAACCCTATCTAAACAGAACATTATACAAGAACAGAGAGAGAGAGAGAAAGAGAGAGAAACACTCGTACAGCCCACTTTTGAAAAAAACATCAGTTTAATTACTCAAACGTAGCCGAGAATAACCGATTCCCCAAGTCTCGTCTCGTTAGAGAACGAGCGATACGTATATATGTATGTATATATATGCTTGGAATTCCGGTGCTCGAGCGCGCGGATTACGTGACGAATCGTGACTCTCTCGCTTAGCTGCATATAGCTGCAACTCTAACTATACACACACACACACACTCGTATACATATAGCATACTACGGTAAAAGTGTGTTCTCCGCCATGTTACGTTAAACACCGCACACACGTATATATATATAGACACACGTATAAAGAGAGAGAGAGTGATATATACTCACTGTGGGAGATCACGTCGAGTCTCTCTTGCGGCCGTTTTGAGGCGCCGCGCGCGCGCGATCGGCTAACTGATCTGTTTACTCTCTTTCTCTATATCTCTCGGTTTCTCAGGTTTCCGGAAACGCGCAAGTGTGGGAGTAGTTTCCTCGTCGTCGTCGTCGTCGTAGTATGCTTTCAAAGTAGCGCGTAGACCTATACTATACTACGGTATATACGTATCGTTGAGAATTTCGTTCAATTAGCTAGAACTATATATATATATATACACACACATTATATATACGCCATTAATGAGTTGATAAAATAAGAGGAAGACGAGTATTTAATTGAGAGTGCATATAATTGATAGTGCCGTAGGAAGCCGAGATGTTGTTATTGAATATGCAAATTCCGACGAGCAAGAGACTCGCGTGCCGTTAAAATATTTATTAAATTATGCGAGGTATGTGTATATGCATGTGTGCGTATATATAATGTAGATATCACGTCAATTTCCGTTATTATGGGGAAAAACTGTTGCTGCTGCTGCTGCTCCTGTTGCTATACTGATACCATGCGTCTCGTTGCTCTTATCGTCTGGATCTGTATAGTAAAAATGCGCTCGATCCATCTTCCTGTTTATATATTCAGAGTAATGAGGTATATAGGCTGATTGGTATGAAGATGCGACATTTTAATATATATTATTATTAATTTTATAAGTGCTCTTCGATCACCGTCAAATATATATATATATATACACACACACACACACACACGCGCGAAAGTAACTGATCGTCTCGTATTGCTGGCCCTCGATTAAATCCAATATAAACGAAATTTAATATAATACGCAGTAGTAACCCTTATTAAAATTCTCATCTTTAAAAAAAACCTCATCGAGAAAAATACTCGTATACGACCAATCCACCACCTGTATATCGCTTACTTCCTCAAACCAGACGGTATATATATTTGTACTCCTATTGAATTCCTAATCAATCGCGGCATTAACCCCTGCCGCGTATTCGAACTCTCTCTCGACTACTTCGCACTCATTACAAATTCTTTCCACTACCCTCGTCGACTTGCCCTTGAAAAAAAAAAAGAAATCAGGCAAGGGCGAAAACGTCTGCTGTTACTGCTAGGTATATATACCCCCTACCGATTCCCTTTCGATTGGATTATGCCAGGGGACGAGGATGTAAATAGCAGACACACCATACCGTCGTCGTCGCCGGGCTAACCCAATTCCGGAACTCGTCTGTGGCGTGACTCGTCGCAGACGTTTCCGATTCACTCTCTCTCTCTCTCTATCTTTCTCCCTTGGGAGATGGTTTAAGGGTGAGGCCCGTCAAGTTGGTTGTTTTTTTTCTCTCTTCTTCGCGCAGTATATAGAGGATGAGGATGCGGACGCTTGACTCGAATAATCGCGGTGCGGTATAAGAGTGGGTTGTCTTGCTTTCTGATGGGTTGTAGAGAGAAGGGGAAGGATTGACTGTTCCGGTATACATTTTCGTACAAGGGGGAAAGAGAGAGAGAGAGAGAGAGAGAGAGAAAATGCGGGAAGTTTGGCTAAAGGGTGAACTAATTGCGCTGTAATTGTTGTGATTGATGGTGTTGCACGGTATAATGTAATTGCTCGCAAGGCTTGGAGGGTTAAGTGGATGTCTTGTAATTTAACGCTAATTGAACACTTATATTATGTAAGAGTATATATATTTTTTTAGAACTATACGACTTTTCTCCCACAATCGTTTCTTAATATTATCGCACTCGAAACTGTATATATTTAACATCCTCACTTGCTTTTCATACTTGTATATAAATAGTCTATCCACAGGATAAAACTATAGCCTTTTCCTATACACACACTATATATATATATACACGAAATTCAACAACACACGGTCACCTGCTCTCGCACTCCAAATATTCTTTGCCCACCCTCCTTGCATCACCACAAAGCAAATATTATTTTGATTTAGTCCTCTCCCTCGTTCTTTCTATATATATATAGAAAATAGCGCCGATCAGACACACTCACGTACAAAAGCACACTCGAGCGTATAACATAACGTATCAGAGGGCCATAAATACCGAAGCATACACACACATACATATACTCACCCCATCTCGCTCCAAATGATTTTGGAATGACTCGGAACATTGGAAAAGATTTACCCATCCGCGTCACGATTGAGCCCGCATATATAGATATACACACGTATGCAGCTGGACTTTAGATATATATATATCACACATGTTACACTGAGCAAAAGAACGCGAGAAATCCGTTCGTAAAGCGCTCGCGTCATCGATCATCGTCTTTTTCTTCTTCTTCTTTTTCATGTTCCTGTAGCCAGCACCCCCGTTCAATGCCTTACACTCCATGCACTCACGCTAAATCCCCGTGAAAAGCGCGTTAATCGGCTATCGAGTTCACTCGGGCCTACATATATATATATATAGGAAAAAAAGGTGCGCACCACCGTGTTCTCAACAACAACAATAACAGGGGTCTAGTCTGTATATATATATATATAGACATATATGAGTTCATCGTTCGCGCAGCTGAAACGCATAGTCCATAGCGTGTCACGTATGGAATTGGCCACAGAGGTATATATACGTACAAAAGCATATCGCGTATATATATAGAGGAGAGTTCCACTCTCTCTCTCTCTCTCTCTCTCTCTCGCTCTATTGTCGGCAGCACTTCGTCTCGAGAGCCGCCGCCCCGACACTGGCGTCGACGATGAACGTTGGGATCTTAAAAGCAACTATGCGGCGTATAAGTTACACCTGGTAGCTCTTCAATAACGCATTAGTTCCCGGCTAGGAGCCAGCAATAATGGGCGGTGGTGTGCTGCAGCCGACGACGACGACGACGACGCGGGTTAGAGGTGAATGCGCGAAAGCTTTTGCTATATATATTGAACGCGTATGCGCTTTCTTTTTTTTTCTCTCTCGGTTTCTCCTTCAAGGTGGTTCACGTTTTACGATCTGCAAGATATAGGGGCTAGAGTATATAAGGTTGTGGTAGATTTGAGAGTGAGGATATATAGTTGTGAAGGTTTTTATTGTGATTTTTTGATATGGTGAGATTATACGCGTGTTTGTGTATAGGATTAAGTGTAAAGGTTCTGAGAGTTGTATTGAGAGATTTTCTTGTTATTTTTTTGGAATTTTAGTAATTCGATTAGGCAAGAAAATATAAATATATATATGTGATGAATATTTTTATACTTGGGACAATTAATTTCAAAGATAAAGGAAACTTATTTGTTGATTTCGCATATAAATTATTGAAATTCGTATTTACACTTAGTTTATCAATATATAATGAAAATTGATATTAATGGGTATTTTGCAGAATGTATTCGTACTCGCCACAAATCTATTAACCTCTAGCAATTAAAAATCAGAATTTCACGACATGCGCACGCATTTTAGTAGAATAATTACTAATTTAAATAACGAGCGTAAACTCGAATTTATTTATATATACACACACACACACACACTCACACACACACACGCGTAAATATACTTTAACATGTATTAAGAACCTTCAACTCATATTAATTAATACTATTTATAACATGTGAATTATTTCACATTCGCATGTTAAAGTCCACTTTATGCGCAAAAGTCACCACGTGCGCGCACAGTATACAATGGCAATCATTAAATTCCTTTGACGAAATATCGTCCATTATTCATTCCCATATAATATATTACTTATCGTAAATTATATCGTTAACAAAAACAAAACAAAAATCACAGAAGAAAATGTAGTGTGAGAATGGGAGAGAGAGAAACAGAGGAGGGGGAGCAGAAAGTCGAGCGAAAAACCACTTGAAAAGCATATATGCCGGGTGTACACATATATGTATACAACGTCGTAAACAACAATCGCTTCTATAACGACAAAAAAAGAAATCACTGTACACCTATCCATCCCTCTCTACTATCCCAGGTTAAAATCTTTCATTTCTTCCTAACATTTGTACATTCGAGTGCGTCCCCTGCTGCAGCATATATATGTATATAATGCCCCATCGAAAAAGAGAATCCCCGCGTATAGCCGTTTATATGTATATATCCTTCTAAACCCCGTGAAAACGAAATCGACGGTCCAGGCATGAGAGAATAATTGGCAGAGCGCCCCACGGGACCATTGTCGCCCTCCTCTCCTCTCCTTTTTCTTTTCTCCATTCGATCCTCTTCAGACTCTCCTTTACTCCGTATTCGTTATACATACATATATATCTATATGCACAATGCGACGAGAATTCGGCACACGCCACGACGTATAATACGCGACTCTTCCCGGAAGACTATATATACACTCTCGAGTGGGTCGCGGCTTCTTTTCAGATTTTTTTTCTTCTTTTTTTCTTCCCCTCTCTTGTTCTGTATATATATGTGTGTACAGACCGATGCGACGGCTGCGCACGCATGTGACTGTGCACTCCCGCGCGTCTCGACTTTCGTCAGTATATATAGGTATATATGGGGAGGAGTTGAGCATAACGAATTTTCGTGTGTGGCTATGACTGTTGTTTAGGCGGTCGACTTCTCGGTGACGTTAGCGGCAGGGGTGTTAAAGCTATACACTCGGTTTAAATGCTTTTCCAGTGAGATCAACTTGATTCCTTTTCATGGTATACATATATATGAAGAGAGTTATAATGTCATGAGGTTTCGCGTGTGAAAGAACGGCTTTGTAAGATTTTTCAGCTCTCGCGCTGTTATATACCTAATGTGTTATTTATGAGTCTCGTGGTTTCGTCCTCTTTTCTCTTTACATTCGAAGAACGTGAAAAATGCGGTTCCAAAACGGCTGCTGCTGCTGCTACTATGCTGCTGTCGCGTATAAGTGTTTAAATGACGAGCGCGCAGAAGAATGTGTTGTTCGAGGTTGGTCTATTGAATTCCTCAAGTACTTCTTAAATACACCGAGCGTCAAGACGTTTTATATATGTGTTTTACTATACAATAAGGTCCTATTCATTGGTAAATCTATAGTACACACGTATAGCAGCGTGACGAATATATATATATAGAATCAACAGAATATACAGCTGTAATACAATATTAAGTATAACACGTCCCGTTCTTTTTTTAAGAAGCAACGGATATTTCAGATATAGCTTCGATTCGCATCGAACGAACCTCGAATTCTTTTTCTCTGAGGCTACAAAAATATATAGCGTGCGCTAGAGGGAGAGAGAGAGTGCGACTTATTCCACATACATTATAAAATTAATGCAAAAATATACATTGCCCAGCTATGCGACGTATACACGTCCCGTAGTGGAAAAGAAGAGAGAGGAGGTAAGAACTTTGGAGCAACTTGTTTTCAAGTATAACAAAACCGAGTTTCGAATTCTCAACAACAAGATATCAAAGCAGCATCTCTCATATTCGAGAGATAACGAGTTCTTGGGTGTATATTAGGCGCATGGGCGGGGGAACGTTGAATTTGATACTAATTAATTATACATATGTATTAAATTACAATTATGCTTCGTACCACCATATTTTGTTCGGGTTCATTGAGAGAACAATTTCAATGCGTTCGAATAAAGGTTTTGTCTTCGGCTCTTCAGTAGTATATATATATTGATATTATAACAATGATTAATTTATAATTAGACGTCGAGCATAATCCATAATGACGAGCATAAACCTTAACAAAACATATATGTATATATGTATATATATATATGTGTGTGTATGTATAAGCAAGCGGCCATAACTATTCGAGATAACCGGCGCTACGGCCGGATAGCCAACAACCTACACACTCCTCTACCTTCAAAATTAATCTACCCTCCCCCACCCATTTGGTAGCAACGTGCATTTACATAATTAACCGCATGCTCGCCATAAACCTTGCCATCAAAATTAAAATCTCGGAGAAAAAAGCGCATAGCAGCGGTACGCGTGTGTGTGTGTATATATATGTGTGTGTGTGTATGCAGGCATCTAATTAAAAAGGAAAATTTCTACAAACCCGTCAAAAGCTCTTTCTCTCTCTCTCGCTCTTGCCGCTCGAGATTACAAAATAAAGGCGGCGCGTGCATATATACGTAGACTCCCTTCCCTTTTGAGAGAGAGAGAGAGAGAGAGAGAGAGAGATTACATCGGCACGCGAGAACACTTCCTCTCTCTTTCTTCCAAACAAAACAGCCGCATGCGTACATATATACATCTGGAAAGTCAAGCCGAGTCATCCAATGCACAAAAGCACGATTATCTCTCTCTCTCTCTCTCTCTCTCTCTCTCTCTCTCTTCCCGCGCGTTCGTTATATCGTCGATCCACGTTTATTATATATATATATATGCACACGCGCGTCCAGGCGTTAAGGTATTAATAGCACCGTGGGCATACACATACACCACATACACACATATATATATTGATAGCGAGAAGGTAAATGACTTCCTGAAATACGTTTTGCGAGTATACGTGAATAGATATATATATATGTACGTCTAAGAAAATGGATGCAAGTCTTCTGACGACGCGAATGAAAACCGGTGCACATATAGCTATATACGCGTGACTTTATAATGGATATTCTGCCACGGTATTTGCATAACAGAACGCGTTCTCGCTATATTTCTTCTTTTTTTTCTGAGAGTACATAATAGGTTGTATATTATACTATATCGGAAAGTTCAAGTAATTAATTGAACATTCGTTGACGTCGTATATAGCGTTAATTGATTACACTTGACACCGAGTGAGGAGTATGTAATGAGGAGGGGTTATTATGATAGATAAATCAGGTGTTTTACGAGCGGTGCATATATATATACACACACACGCATATGCAGTGCGTCTACTTTGTTAATCCGGAAACACAGTGAACCACCACCACCACGCGATAAATAACGATTGACGTTTATACTCTAACCGGCCTAACCTATATGAAAAAAAGGAAAACATCGTCAATGATAATCCGTGCGTTAATCCTTCTATCCTTATATCCAACGAATTTTATCACCCCCTTAACTATATATACATATAAACTCGTTATAATTACCCCACGAATATAAAACCCTCCTTCGTTCGCCTCGTAAACCTATATTACCACACGTAGTAAATGCAAATCACAGCACTTATCAGTGACGAATGTACTTTGGAAAATCTCTAATAGAAAAGAAAACCGAGAGAGTGAGAGAGAGAGAGAGCTTATCGGGCTTAATTGTGCGACCACGGGGATTTCTCTCTGCACCGGTCGGGTACTTTAAGACGTCGAATTTAGGAGTTCCGCCGCAGAAGAAAGAGAGAGAGAGAGAGATTGTGGAAAATTTCATTTGTCGTCCCGTAGAAAATTTATATCGGTTGGAAAAGGTGCAAGAGGGGATATATATATATATGTGTGTGTGTGAGGGTAGGGAAAAATCTTTTCCCAGATTCTTGATAAGACGAGAGGTGAGAGGTAAGAGAGAGAGAGAGAGAGAAGAGGGGGACATCATGAGACCGCAACGAGTGTTTCTCCTTCTTTTGGTATAGGACGAGGTTATGCACTTAACTAATGAGAAGGGGGAGATCTGCGGTGCGACGCCGCTGGCGGCGGTGGTAGTGGTCGTGGTATAATTTATCGGGATTGACGAGGGATAAGGAACAAAAAATTAAGTGATTAGCCACGAGAATTACGCGGCCGGCAAGTTGATTTGGGTTTCTGGATGCGTGAGGTGGATCGAAAAGTAAATGAGGAGGATGGATAATTCCAAATGCGTGGATGTGCGTGTGGGTTTATGAGGAACGTAAAGGTTGTCTTGTTGGTCGGCATATATATATTTACGTGTATGAAGTGCACTTGGAATATATCTTTTGACTATATCGTGTCATCTTATCGTAAGAATTAAATTTAATTGACGAATCCATGATGATTGCTTATACATATATAAGTTTGTAACATTCATTTCCTCATCTCAAAAAATAATGCAGCAGTGTATATACATGTACACACACACTTCATTCAAGATTCAACTTTCAAGCGCTTGACACATGTGTGCTCTTACCAAATACACATATGACCGCCACACACACACACACACGCGCACTCAACCAAATCACCAGTCGCGTCGGCAATTCCCTTAAGTAATTAAAAGCCCTAGTATATATATATACACACGCGCCTACATATATACACTTGCAATCCCAAATCACCAGCACCTCAACATACCATCATCGTCTAATCCCTGTGGTTTTTTTTTCTCAACTACACCCACGTGTATCACACACAGAAAAGCAGGTATAAGGATTTTCGCAAAGCGACACCTTTATATACATATATATATTTTTTTTTTCGTGTTCGTTCGTTGACTACATCCGCGGTGACGACGACGACGATGGCGACGGCGACAGCGGCAGCGGCGCGACATCAAAGTCGCGACGCTGTTTGTCTTGCCGCTAGTTGCGCGCACGCACGCGAAAGTCTTCTCCCTCTTCCTCTCTCTCTCTTCATGCTTCGCAATCAGTCTGCGCCGCCTGCCGATTTGAAATTGCGTTTTCCTGAAGGAGCCGGCAATGCGCGTGTGTATATGTATACATAGTGTACAGGTGTGTGTGTGTATACATTTATGAAGGAGTTTAGAGTGGAACGGAAGAGGAGAAGGGGGGTAAGGAAAGGTATATAGACGAGGATGAGATTAGTATGTATGGGATTAAACCGGTACGAAAGTGTGTGTGTGTGTGGTTGTAAGGCGACGACTTCCGAGGCTTTAGTATGTAGAGGAAGAAAACGAGAGAGTGGAGGAAATTTTTTCTTTTTAAGCGGAAAATTTGTATTCCACTTAATTTTAGACTAAAATCTACTTAAGGTGAAGGAATTTGTTTTTCTTATGTGTATATGTGTGTGTGTGTGTGTATTATATATACCTATAAGTTCTTGGTTAAATTTATTATATGAAACGAATTAAAAACGGCTTAAATTTTCGTACACAGCTCTCACATCATTAATTATACAGAAATTTTGTTTTTCCTCCCAACCAAGGTAAATAGATTAGTGCCGCGGTGAACCTCGCAAATGACACATAATCATCACGTGCAAACAACGTGCACACCTCGCTCGCGCATTCTACAACCTTAACTCTCACGCTCGTCTCTCTTAAACGAGGAGGAGAAAAACAAAAAAGATCTTCAAGAAAGAAACACGGAACAACCGCCTCATGGGAAAGCCACGGTATAACCTGTAGGCCATCATATAACCCGACGCTACAACAGTACGGCACGCGCGTGGTATTTCATAAAACAAATTGGCGCGTGCAGTGCACACGCGCGGCAGTCGCCTCTATATATAATTGCGCTACTTTATCATTATTGCGATACTATGCGGTTCACTTATAATACCTGTGTGTGTGTGTGTGTGTATATATATGTAACAAAACAGCGCGTGCTTCATCTTTTATCGGCACGACGTAGCATGCTTTAGTTTATATATATTCATACTTTTATATATGTATAATTGTGAAGCGGCGAAAGACCGCAGAAATTAAATTAGCACTCATAAAGGTTTAAATACGTCCGATGGTGTATAATTGAAAGACATTCCCGCGCGAGGAAATTTCTGGGAACGCATAGCATGTAGAAGCGAGTATAAGGGAAGCGACAAAAAAAAGAAGAAACGGAAAGCAATCGTGGCGCCCGGAATTCGATTCGCGGTAACGTTTACCATGGGATGTATATATATATATATAAATGAACGCGTGCGCAGGCGCGCGCTTGCATCCTGTTATTAGGAACGCGACTGTGTGTCGTTGCGCTTATATACCGCTCTTTTTTCCCTTACTCTGCTATTTTTTTTTTATCTTAGTTGGAAGAAAAAGTTTAACGTAATTACCGTAATTTCCATGTATATATATATATATATATATACACAGACGCGTGTTGGTGCGCGAAGTGAGGTGATTTTGGTGCGCTATATATAGAAGCACGCGCGCCAACGTTCCGACATTATCAACGGAAGCAATCGAGATTTTCAGCGAGCGTATAGTGCGAAATTGTCGCTCCTTTTATTTTGTCGAGATTAAAGAAAAACCTCAACTGCCAGGGGTAATTATTAATATTCACTTACGTGTAATATACCGTGTAATTTCTGTGCTGCTGTTGCTACTGCTGCTGCTGCTGTTGTTGCTTGCAAGAAAAATGCTGATAATTTAATAAAGCTTGCTCACCGTATAATAGCGCGGTAGTGCTAAAAATAGTCAGTTTTCCATGCATTTTAAATTCACCGTATATAATAATAGTGCGTGTAGGTAGCAAGATGACGCAGGTATAAATTTAATAGCTATAAGTTTCGTAATAAACCTTCCTTATAAAGTAAGCTTAACAGTATAACGATTAAACCTTATATAAATATACCCTTAAAACCTAAAATAAATATTTTTATACAAACAAAATACTCGAAACACTGTATTATATTATATCAGAATAATACACCGAAAAGCAAAAATCCACTGTATTATATCCTCCGTCCATCACTGTTCGGACCCACCCCAGTGCACAACGGACCCTTCTGTATAGCCGTAGCATCTGACGGTTCCTCGAAGACCCAAATAGGCCCCCATGGTTGTAGGCCGACCACACGCACCATATATATATATACACTGAGAGGCGACTAAACCGCTCTGAACTATAACCAAAACACAGCTGCGCGTAACACTATATACACAGACATATACATAAGCATATATAGTGACGCACGCGAATGCGAAGAAGGAGAAGAAGAAGGAGGAGGAAGAAAGAAAAGAGAAAAATGAATCTGCAGTAAAGTCCCTGAACGACGCGGAGTGGCTCGTCGTTGTCGTCGTCGCCCTTAAAAGGCCTCGAGTTTGCATCCTCTCGCGTAGAAGGAAACGCTCTGTATGTGTATGTGTGTGTGCATCTTCTCTCTCTCTCTTTCTCTCACGCGTTTAATTAAAATTTCCCAGGCTCGAGGTAATTCCGCCATTATCTCGCTTTTTCTCGCTTTCCACACCCGAGAAAAAATTTTTCTCTCGTGTGTGTATATATATATATAGCAACAGTTTGAATGCCGCGCGCGCGCTCTTTCGTTCAACTGTTTTTTTTCTCTCTCATCAAGTGTTTTTGTCTTCAGGGGAAAAGCATTTTTGTTCGATGGTTGCGTATATGTTGATTCGTTGTTTTTTTTTTATTGGGATTGCGGTTTTTGACTTGGAAAGTAGGTTGCGGTGTATGTGGAAAGATACAAGTGGATTCGTGGCGTTTCATTGATTGGAAAATCGCGGTCCTGATTCTTTATATATATATATATAAGCGAATAATTGAATATAATTAAAACGAAGCGTGCGCCCGATATTCTAGATTAATTTAAAAAGCATCGTTAATAGTAGATCGGCTTTCATTTCAGAAAAGTACCAGCAGCATCAAGTATACCTATATAGACATACACACATAATACACGTGATTCTGTATATATCCACTCGAAAAGTTTCAATTCTTCCTCCTCCAATTTATAAATACACGCTATATGGATACCCGTGCATGAACGACTCTCAACTCGATAATGGATAATAGAAACGCGAGAGGCCATAAATATTTATTGTTTAAACGGTTCGGCGCGTTCAATTTACTCCCTCTCTCCCACTCTCGTTTCTCTGTCTCTTTGCAAAATAAACTTTTTACCCTGAGTCGAGAGAGATCAGCTAGGAGACAACAATGCACTCGAAGCGCCAAAGCTAAAGCTTTTCTCTTTCTACTCTCTCTCTCTCACTCTCTCTATCTTTTCTCTTCCTCCACATACTGAAAAGTTTCCAGGCTGATTACTCGCCTCTCGCGTGCCTTTTTTTTTCTCAAAGGCTTTTAATGAACATTTTCTCACGATGGGGGTAAGGAGGTCAATGTTTTGAGACAAGAGTAAAAAAAAAAGAAAAAAGAAAAGAAAAAATGAACTGGAATCCCACATTCCTGTGCTGTGCCTTTTTATATGCCCCAAATGCTCGAGCGAATATATATATATATATATGTGCTTTCTACACTGAACAGCTGACCCATACCCCCTGGCCATCTTTCTATTGTATCTTCTCTCGATCGATCTCGTTCTTCTATACCTATAGCTGTAGCTTCAATTTCTCCGAGAGTTTTATCTCTTGATGATTTTCCTTTTTCGCTTGCTCGAAGTGCATAGTCCTCGTTTGTAGGTTACAAGTATATGTATTCTTTTTTAAAATTATGTTATTATCACAAATATTGCAGATCATCAAAAGTAATTTCAAAAGGGTTGAACGTCTCTATAATCTACTTCAAATATACATTACACAAACCCTCCAATCATATAAAAAATTAATATAGATTTCCTGTTCATAATATAATTTTATATATTGTCGATATCCTATTTAACCCATTTGTTACACCGTTCTTATTAACAAGTCACCTCTAATTCGTAACCCCGATTCATTAATTATTAACCATCCGATATCCTTTAGATCGTGATTAAAAAAATACCAACCCCTATTTTATCCTCCAGACACCTCACACATTTTCTCTACTCTCCCTGCACACATATATATATACACACACACACACACACACACACAGCCGTACACCTCGCAACCGATATATAAACCGCTTCATGCTCGAGATATATATAGTATAGAACCTCTTCTCGACCACATCCTCGTAATCGATTCCGCAACGACCTCTTCACACACATACACACACACATACACACAGTCTGTACACCTTTCCTCCCCGCATCGTAAATATAAAATCAACTCAGTCGTGCATCCGCGCGCGTGTGTGTGTGTGTGTGTGTGTGTATATATAGCATTTATACGAGGCTACACCCGAAACTGCAGTTTGCGCGGCGGTCGCTTCGGCATTGTTCCGAAGGAGAACAATAAGAAGCGCGCGAGCGAAATTCAGGCCGGCCGAGAGAGAGAGAGAGAGAGAGAGAGAGAGAGAGAGAAAGAGAGAGAGAGAGCTACTGGACAAAGGCTAACTTTCGCCTCCGTACGTCCATCCGGCGACTGTCGCGAGTTTCGTGTGTCTCTGATGCGCTTGAGAACAGAGACGGACGATGTGTATATGTGTGTAGGTGTAGGTGTGTAGGTATATATATATATATATATATATATATATATATATATAATATATATGTGTGAGTGTGTGTGTGTATGTATGTATGTCGTTGTAAGGCCAAGTGTGATGTGATGTATGTAGGTTGTTGGCTGGTAGACGAGGGGAGGGGGGTGGATTTCGAGCTGTTAGGCTTGTTACACAGTCAAGGGATTCGCCGCTGTTGCAGTATATAGTTGCGTGTCCTGCGGGACATTGCCAGGGAATGCGCGGGCGCTCGCGCGTCCTCCAAACTGTGGGATTATTAATCGTCGGTGAAATGTATGAGGATTGTTGAGAGATGGCGGGGAAGGAAGGGGGGGGGGGAGTGAAGAGAGAGGGATTTCGGATGGGATTAGTGGTGTATGATATTTCGATGGTGAAATTATTGGTTAAAGGGTTTTGGTTTATTTGAAATTTTAACAGCGGTATAGTTTTCAGAATTGTTTTATGATGCACGATCATGTGTGAGATTTATAGCTGTATACAAATTTGTGTTTATATAGATAAAAAAATTCAATAGTAAATATAATCTGAATAAAATATTTCATTAATTTTTATTGCTGCGATTGATGCAGAAATATATATATACACACACACACGTTATTTCTTCAAAATTTGTCTAAACTCGTGTATTTGATGATTTTAAAATGACGATTTTATCACAATAGTTAAACGTTAAAAACTAACTATACTGATACGAAACGTTATCGGTCATATATACCTTTAAGCTGTTGCTCCGTTATTTTCAATTAAATCTTCAATCAACGAAAAGATTAAAGTGGCCGAATGCTTGTAACAAGAAAAAGTCAATTTTGATGTTTATATTTCCCGTAACTCGATATAGCACCGGTAAGATATCGAGTCCTACTTTCGTAGCCGCGCATCACTTATCAATTTAAAGATACGCCATGCACCCACACGTTATAAGAATAACGTTTCCATCTAATCATCGTACTATGAGTAATTAAAAGAAAAAAAGATCTTTCACAAGTACGCGCAACTGTATACCGATAAAAGCGACACTCGACTTGTGTATAACAACAACAAGGCCTCAAGGTATCATCCAATGCTTTTAAGGCGATGACGACTCTTTGTTCGTTACTTAGAAGTAACAGAAGCGCGTAAGAAAACATCGCCGTTGTCTTCGTCGTATCCGCGTGCGAAGACAGAGAGAGAGAGAGAGAGAGAGAGGGAGTTGGCAAAGAGACGTATACACGCGGTTTCTTCTTCTTTTACTTGTCGACTGTTCTTAGACTTCGTCGATGTTGTACGTTCGAATATCTGTACACTCTTCGGCGAATGAAGTTCTTTGACGGTTGGCGGAAAACAGGAGAAAACAATTTGCTCACCACCGTACGTGCAAAACTATATATATATATATATATATATATATATATATATATATATATACTACAGGCTAAATGGATATTGTAAATTAACTCGTTTCTTGCGACCTCTATGCACTGTAGAAGGGATTTCTTTTGTATACGGCCGCAGAGCGAGTGTAACACGGGAAACGTCGAGTGTGGGAAATCGGAGTGATTCGAGATGCCGCGTAATATATATATATATATATATATGTACGCTTATAAGAATCGTTCGAAGAACAGCTGATTGCGCGTGCGAGAGAGCTCGCGTATACTGTTGCTGCGTGTGTATATACTACGATAATGGAATCCGAGCTGAGCTGCTACGTAGTGTAGTTCGTTATTTGCGCGAGTAATGATTTAGCAATAGATTAGGTCGGGAATTAATTGACTTTGGAAATGAGGTATAACATTTTCCAATATACATGTATGTATAAAAACGTATAGGTAATTGATTTTTAAGATCGATTTGTCCATTAAGATTTCTTTAAAACCCTATAGGATATATATACATCTGTAAACAGTAATGGAACTTCACGTATAAATCATCGCATTCACAGTACATATTTACAAATGAATATCGTTACATCACGCATCCAACACCATTATACAGTATCTTCAACACGTCATCACGCCATACCCTCGCTTTCTTTTTCTTTTTTTTAATACACCCCCCATATTCGTTTCGCTCATTTCGTCACCGCTGCTCAAAAGAAAAAACATCCAGCCGCGATTTCGCTCCTAATATAGAAAAACCGCGTTAGAAACTACTACCACTATTACAACAACAGCTACTACTACTACTACTACTCGTCGTCATCGGTCTTTAAACACGCAACTCGCAAAAAAAAAAAAATAACACTCGCGTTTACGCACACAACGTAAAAACCTCTACCACTGCCGCGGCCTATAACCATATAATATACTTTATACAACATTCCACCTCGCTGTTAAAGGTAATCGCGGCGAGCGCACCGGCTAACTGACCTACCCTGTTATTTTTTTTTTCTTTCTTTTTTCTTTTAATACGCGCGCTTAGCATAAAAATCGCTCTACGAGCGAGCGAGAGATCGCGCGAGTGGATAAAGCGCCTGTTATCGTCCAGCATATATATATAAAAGCAGTGCTGGAGGGGGCTTATCAATTATTTATCACGGGTTATTGATATTTATTATATATAAGAAGAACGATTAGGAAGGGTGTATATAAACGGTAGATTTTACTCGAGGAGAGTTCGCGGTTATGTGTTGTGTGACCTCGTTCGAATTTGTAGAGGGTTATAGTATGCGCGCGTGTATATATGTGCAGAATATACAGAATGCAGGTGAATTGTTTTACGCTCTTGATAAGAGCTTTTATCTGGTTGAATAACGCCTGTGGTTATTGTTGTGACGGGATATTTAACATTGTGAATTTACTAAAGAACGTTGTTTAGTATACAAATTAACTTGTTATTTAATAAACTTACTCATTTGATTAACTACTTTTATATATATATATACTACAGGCTAAATGGATATTGTAAATTAACTCGTTTCTTGCGACATATATATATATATATATATATATATATATATATATATATATATATACAGTACATATATATATCAGTCGATTTTCCACTATTAAATTGTTTTACAAAACATTTTCAACTATCCACCAAACCTCAAATGCAATTTCCAAAGTTCCAATCGGCCCTGAAATTCTTTCACCCATGTACCTATTCGCTTCACCTGATACTCTATATATATATATATATACCGTCGTCGCCCTAACTTTTCCCCGTGTCCCACACACATACACACATACCAAGTGCACCCTCACCGTTCATCAACCCCCCTTTCTCTCGTTCATCCGACATACTCGACCTCTCCCTCCTTCTCTCTCTCTCCCTCTCTCTCTCTCTCTCCCTCTTCTTGCTTCATACAACCCTTTTATCATCATCCGTGCCCTTTCTTCATGTACGTTATATGTACGTGTACGTATGTATGTGTGTGTGTGTGTGTGGGCCGCGTCGTGTGCGCACTAATTGCTGATCAAAGTCGGAGGGCGCTTGCTCGCACGTCGGGACTTTCCATAAGGTCGAGCAGCGATCAAACGATTTTCCGGCTTTTGCGCCCGGAAGTGCGCGATCGCGCGCGTATAGAGAGAGAGACAGAGAGAGAGAGAGAGTAGAGAGAAAAGAGAAGACAAGAAGAAAAGGAGGTGGAGGATCGAAAAATAGAAAACAGTGAGAAGCGAAAAATCGCTTTATGCGCAGGTGAAGCGAAATGGAATGGGAGAAGAGAGACAGAGAGAAGAAGGGCCATATATAGTATATTGTTTTAGGATTGATTGAAGCGTGCAGAGACTACAGTGCTTTGGCGGTATACGGATATTGTTTTTAATAGCGAATTTTTGTTGTCGTTGTTTTTGGTAAATTAGTTATAGGTATTCACAAATGACGTCATAAATAATTGTATAATGTGAACGTCAGAATTACGTGAATTATTGTGCAGCTTAATTATTACGTATTCTTGTACGTTAATCTCATGCTTGTTAACCGCATGATGTTTATAATATTACAATCCGCGACTGCATTACGTAACGTGCATTTTAATC